>WAAG01063696.1:18428-90676 GCA_013390105.1 Tichodroma muraria | reverse complement strand
AAGCTGAAGATAAAAATGCCTGTATTCAGTACATCTATATAAAAATATGAAATTCATAATCCAGAAAACCCTGCAATTGTCTCAGATGTTGTTACAGGGCCAAGAGGTGGGCCACGCTGATGGCAGGCTTGGAAGTTTAAAGCAGCTTTACACAAACTTGAGCCAGCTGTATGGAAGAAATGTATAACATTGTCTTTATCACCCAAGAAAGTGAAAAATGGCTGATCTCAGTGCACTTATATTAGAAATTTGGTTCAAGAGAAATTTGGAACAACAGTCCCTGATACAAGAGAATTTCTGGGTGAAGCTGTGGTTGGAAACTGCGGTATGTATCACTGCTGCAGCAGGGCTTTTCACCATTCTCCTTTTGCTGAGGATTGTTTCATGTAGTCAATGCTGTGTCCTTTATCAAAGTTTACTTTAAAGTTTGAAACTGATGGTCATCCCATGATTTCCCCTGAGCAAGTTTTCTTTGCAATGAATCTTCTCTACAAACTTCTTTGGAGCTTGTAGCTTACTAGTGTGGTAACACTGTGTTTGCACAAATTTCATGCCCAAAAAAAACTTACCCTTGAGTATGTCTTCTAGAAAATGATGCTCATGCAACCACAGATATGGATTATTTGTATTACATACAAGGATTCCTAACTGAAGAAATAAAGAAAGCAAACCCAACTGTTTTGCTGCTTCTCCAGCCCTTTGATGTTGATGCCTCTGTGGAACCTCAGCAGCAGCAGCCTGGGAATAGCAGGTGAAAGGGAAACCGCTGCGTGGAGAGTGCAGGCAAGGCTTGTCAGTCAATTGCTGTGCTATTTGCCTTTGGTATGTGACTACAAATTCAGTATCCCAACATCGCATTCAGAAAAGCCTTCCAAAAAACAAAGGGCATTCATGTTTTACCTCCCTTAATAAAGGATGTTCTGAAACGTCCGAACTTGCCTTTCTTCCCCACAAAGGGCTTTATATGTGTAGCGTTGCTGTCTAATGCCATACGTTGCAATCTAATACATTCATGTAAACAACAGGAATAGAATCTCATCAAAAATTGTTTTCACACTTTAATCTTTAGAAGAAAATGATCGCAACACTTTTGTACACGACTGAAACAAAGGTTCTGCACAGATAAAGTGAGACATCTCCCAGCAAAGGAAGGTGTGGTTACGTGAGATAAAAGGAAGGTGTATGTTTTCTCACTACTGAATTTGCCTGAAGATATGTCTTACAACAAATTTCCCCTTAATGTTGTGGGGATCCATAAATTCAGGCCAGTTTAAATAGCCAGCCAGTATGCATTATAAATAATGGTTTAGTTGATAAATAGAAAAAAATCTCAGAGAGCTCTGATGTATCAAGTCCTCTGAAAGTCTCTTAATGGCATTTAATAAAAAGAACTTCTAAATCAACACGTGAGTTTCCTGGAAGCCAATGGAAATTCATTAAATCAGAAGTACTCTAATGCAAGCTCGCATCCCTGAGTGTTCGAGCACTCACATCATGATCACTTTGTGTCTGGGGAAAAAGATGATCAAAACTTCTGTGAAGAAAATCAATGTGTTGTAATACACTAATTTCTTCAAAACCAGAGTTTTCACAAGAAATTGAAAATCATTTCCTCAAAGTAACTATATTATTGGCACCCCTTCACAAAAAGCTGCATTTTCTCCCTAACTGGCTGCAGAGGTAAAGATTGTTTCATTTGCTCTGGAGAAAAGCCCACTACTATCTTTCCTTTGTAACATGTGAAATGAAAGGACTGTGCCTGGCATGAAGACAAGCACTCCTGTGAATGCACTGCAGATTGTTTTTCATTGTATAGTTAAAAATCTTTATTTCCAACCTGTCCCCATTTCCTAGACCTGACTACCAAAGCTCGACAAGACCTCTAACCAAACAAGGATTTAACACAACAGCAACAAAGAAAACACAACTGTATTTTAAGACTGCAAAATACTTTTCTTTCCTCTTTCAAACAGCTATCTATTTACCTTCAAACACAGGCAGCCTCTAAGGTTGAAGCTGTTTATATCGAGACTCCTCTTCATCCCCATCTTACAGTAAAGCCTTCTGAATGTTTGATATAAACAATAACACATTTATGCAGCTTTGTGGTGTTTTATTCTGGTGCTGGTTTCAAGAGCTGGCAAGGCTCTTGAAGTTTCCTTTTCCAGAGGGTTTTGTATGTTTTTCTCCAGCATCTTCATTCCTTTGGATTTGGATGGTGACATCCTGCAGGCACCCCTTGAATCCTGACTGTGTCTTGGGATTAGAAATTAAATATGAAAAATTTTTAAAAAGCAGAGAAGAGTCTATCCCTTGATATTTTCCTATAGACAAGTTCTGTTTCTCCTGGCTTCATGAAGAAGATATGGTGGAATAACCATAATGTCCTTCATGTCCTTCTGTTGCTACATGTGTACCTCGTTTCATATAAAGGCACAGGAGGTTAGGAAACCTGGTAAAGAAATCGATGTTAAGGCACAAAATCAGTTACATTCAATATGGTTTCATGTTTTATAGAGACAGCCCTATAATGTATTTTATAGAGTGCATAAACCTGGAAATGTAATAAATTCAGACATAGATCTTGAATGTACACAGGTAGGCTGGCTCCACTCATGACAAAACTCAAATACACTCTCTATTGGATCTTCTAAACACAGGCTCTTGCACCGACAGAGTGCAACACTCAAAGCTACACTGACTTACAGAAAGTGGTATAAAATTATACTAACTTCTCTGAAATTGAAACCTAAGTGAATAAGATTAGCTTACATCACTGAAAACAGTGTTTGCCCAAGTTTTTGCACTTATTTGCACTGCAAATTTTAAGATAGTGTGAGATTTTGTATTCCTGATAACCCCCTAAGGTTCCCTGCTGCTACTGTGCTCATGGTCTGTAACACTGTCTGCCCATTCATGGGCAGGTGTGCTCGTGTTTGAGCAGCAAACCCTGTCTGATAAGGGTGAAACAACCATATTATGGCAAAAAGCATAAAACTGCCCCTGGTAGCACTGAGAAAGGGCCACTGGTGGCACATGCCCATTGCTTGGGTTGTTTCTGAAAGAGTTGATTCCAACATTATTTCTCTGAGGGGTTCACTTCCAAGTGTGTTGTCCAGGCATCCAACAGCATCCAAGTGACCTGTTGGATGGTACAGCTGTGGTAGAGCAGGGGCTTGGCATTTGCACTCTCCTACTTGACTGCTGGAAGTGGAAACTCTCCATGAGCCCAGAGAAAGTGTGTAAATGTTTGCACTGAGGGCAGACTGCCATAAGGCACAAGGGCTGCTAAATAGGATTTTTTGTGCTTCTGGCCAGGGGACTTGTCTTTCAGGAGGAAAACTGCTGCTGCTGCTGCTGCTGCTGCTGCTGTGGCTGCTTTGGCTCCGCACGAGGCTGCAGTGACAGCAGTGGGTCCTTCCCCTAGTGCTGAGATAACCTGTGTCAACACTGTGACAGATCAGCTGGTAAAGCGATAGTGTAAAGTGCACTCATGTGAGAGACCACCCCAGTCTACTCCTTCATAATCTGGAAACTATTCCTTGGCATTGTTTGTTCTTCAGCACTGTAGAGAACTCTGCCCTGTGCAATTTTGTACACAGAGAGACGGCAATGAGTAGAAACACATACTTAAGGTTAATCTTTGCTTACTGTTTTGGTTTTTTAATAGGAAAGCAGTTACACATGATCTTCAAGGACAACTCTTATGATATTAAAAGAAATAATGCTTATTTGCTGCTGGAATAAAAAGATCTGGATGTGAAAGTATTTCACAGGTCACACCAGGCTGGAAGAAGGGGTGGTTACTGAGAATCACGTAGAGGGAAACATATTTAGCTCTGTTAAACCAGTGTTAATAAAGTGTATATTAAAGTACTCTGTATTTGTACAATGATGTTGTAATAGGTGGGGGTTTTATACCAAACATATTAAAGAGAAAACAGATTCTGCTTGCAAATGAATATTACAAAGAATATAATGTTTTTGATCCTATGAGAAAAGTCATTAGATGTATAAAGGATATGTCTGGAGGCACATTCCTGTCTTACAGTTACTTAAGAGGAGTTGTGAAGTCTAAAACAGTCAGATCACACAATCTGAGAAATTACCAAATGCTTTCAAATTAAAGTTGAGCCCCCGTGTTTTGTTAGCAAATAAAAAATAAGGTTATGCTTCTTTTAATGTATAGGACAAAAGTAGTTGGAAGTATGCAGCAGATGTTTTGATTGAACTTGCAGACTTTATTCCATGTGTAAAAGGCAGTGTACCAAGCAGACAGAACAGTTCTTGGAAGAAGCAAACTGGTGGGGACAAATGCTGTGGAAAGGAATCTAAACAGAGAGACGGAACTGAGTTTATTCATTTGGTTCATTTAGTCCTCCCAGCTACAGAATCCTGTTTTCAGGTAAATAGAACTGTGCTTTAAGAGCCTTTTTGTCTTTGTTGTTCCCCATGTGAGCAAGAATGAGCTACAGAGCATGGTAGAGCCTTCAGCAGCAGTTCTGTTCAGCTGAACCAACACCATGTTTAGATGATTTTTCTTATACAAATGAGAATTTCCTTTCTACCTTCTGTTTGGCTTTTTCTCATATCAAAGTTATCAAGGGACATGACAGTATCAGCTCAAAGGACAATCAATCACTGCCAGTGAAAAAAAACAGGCTGCAAATGACAGCTGATCACAGTGTTTAATAAAAAAATTCCTTATTTTTTATTCTTCTTGTACTGGGTGATAGATGTTGCAAAAATTGCAGAATTTTGATTTCTTTCAGTTTCTTTTACAGCACTTCAGAAAAGGAACGGTGCAGACCCCTCCAGTTGCCCTTCACCAAGAGAGGCCTGTATCTCCCTGCATCATCTAAGAATTATTGCATTGACAGCTATCAATACAATTCTCAAGTAAAGAAGCTTTCCTTAACGCAATCCCCTAGAATTCAGGTCTTTTCAAAATGTTTCTCAGGTTTTGAAACATTTGAACATTTGAAAACAATTTTGAGGTTTTAATTAATTCAAGAAATAGAACTGCAGAACTGAACTGAATGTACTACAGAATTGAACATACTGCAGAAATTTGCTTGGCCTGTGTAGCAGTTGGAAATACAGGCAGATCCTATTGGAGATGTATCAAAATACATGCACTCATATCGGGGCAGCAACTGCCCAATGAATGCCATATTCTTTGAAGAACAAGCAGTATTAATTATAATTCAGTAAATGGACTCAGCGTGCATTAATAATGCCAAATGTTGAAAATTATCTGGAATCTGATGTCCAGAGTGAATATTTGTGGTTGACTGTCTATGGCTTATTCCACAGTCAGGAATGCCATGCAACTTGGCATTTTAAGACTTGGCATTTTCACCTGGCAAAGGTTTTTGTCCCCACTCACCGTCTCCAACTTCTGACAACATTGTCTCGTTGGTTGGTTGGCTGTTTTCCACAGGTCTAATGTATTAATTCCATTAGGGAGGTATTAAAAATATTGGCAGAATTAACCCAGTCATGTCTTTTCATAACACTCCTACCAAAATACACTGAAAGTTAAAGTAATTTAAAACAATAAACTTCCGTCCTTTCATCTCCTTCCCACAGCTTCACTCAAAATTAGAGTAGAACTGCAGGTCCTAATTATTGTAATAAGCTGTAATTCAGGTAGAAACCTGTGAGTCACCAGTAACTCTCTTCCCTGGTACAGCGAGTCTGTGGACATATGTGCACATAAATGCCACGCAGGAAAACCAGAACTAGCAGTACTAAAGTTGTGAAAGCAGAAAACACAAATTATCATCCTGGGCCTGTGTTTTGTGTGCTTGCTCTATCAGGCAACCCCTCATCCAAGCAGCAGTCGCATGTACAATTGGCCAAATCTGTAAGTGAGCAGATCAGATACTCCCAATTTGCACCTGACCTCCAGAGCCAGCCTGGCTTTGTCACTTGAACAAACATTTCATTAACTTCAGTGGGACCTTACCCTAACCTTAGGCCTTGTGCTTCAGAGCTGAAACTACAGTTAAATATCCGCTAGCTGTTGTTGGGATTTTTAATTTTTTTTTTAACTAACACACAAGAAATACTGACTGGAAATCTAAAATGCCATCGATATAAACACTGTTTCGGAAATGAGTGAAAATAAATTGCAGTGCAAGCTTCACACTGTGTACTTCCTGACTTGCACAGTACACGCCTTTAAAGAGAAATTGCTGTAGAATGACTTTCTGCAAAATAGCTCTATTTTCATGCATTGTAGAGGTTCATCATCTCCTCTTCCTGGGTTGTGTTACTTTCCACCCATATGAATCCTTTTCAATTTGTAATTTCAGCAGGATCTGGTTCTAGTTTCATTTGTCAAGATACTCCCTTTTTTGAAATGGTCTATTAGTAAAATATCCCTACAAGATGATGTAAAATTAATTAACCTGATGTCAGCTCATATTCTTATATGCAAATGGATAAGTTCAAAGCTGCATACTCTGTATAACATAAATATCCATATCCATAAATGGATGTAAGAATGCAGTTTGATTACATACCAGTTCAAATAGCAAAGATGTTACAACTGGACCCAGTGGAAGTTTTCTGCATGAATCATTTTCTTTTTTTCCCCAAAGAAGGATTTGTGAAGAGAATTCATTTTCTTCTAACATTTGGAACGGAAGGGGAATGTCCTAAACCAAACCTTTATGTATTTCCACATTTGACACTTACATGGGGTTTATTCTTTCCTTTTCTCCCCCACATCTTTCTTTTGACACTGAACACAACAGCATAAATCCTCGGTCTGTGAGATTCCGCTCTCTTTTATTCCCCTCAGTAACTTTTAAACAATGAGGAAGTAGAAGAGAAAGTTGAAAGGTAGAACGCCTCGATATTATCTGTGCTAATGCATTCAGGAGACAACTCACAAATTCCTTTTCAGAGCTTTTTTTTTAAATATATATTGGTGTGTGGGATTTTCTTTTCAAATGTTACATTTCTTTGAATTTTTCCATTATATTTTTTTCCTTTATTCAGCTCACCCTTTTGACAGTGTCCTGAAATATTGAAAAATAGCCTAGTATTAAATTACGTTATGGTAAAATTACAAATATAATGGAGTACATTACCAGTACATTTAGAATTACAGCAAATGTCTGAATTTTAAACTACATTTCAATCATATTTATAGGTGTGATTTGAGTTACTCTTGATAGGCTATACTTTTCCCTGTTTGTCATCATGTGCTGCTTGTTTGCAGCCTGTAATTACCAGGTATGTTCAGCTGAGGGGTGGATCTGAGCACAGAGCAGCTGGAGCTCATGGCTGGTTCTCCAGTGCCTGAGCAGCAGCAAACTTCAGGCTATTCCTGTTAACTCTGCTCAGTATCCAATTCACTTTCTGTTTTGACTGAGTGAAAAATATCCCAAACTGCTGTCAAAACCCTCTGCCCAGCCTCTCCTCCTCTCATCCTTGGACTCTCTCTCAGGGCAGGCACTGGGGGAGAGACTGCACCCAATTGAACTGTCCTGGGACTAAACACCTGCACCCTCAGGTCATACCAAGACCATACTGGCACAAGCTAATTCCTGGGTTTTTACAGGAGTCTGTACCCTTTGTGCACAGCATGGTATATTTCCATAGATCTCCGTCACAGCTTAGGCATTTCTGGTATATCTGGTATATCTCTGGTATAAGCATTTATAACCCTTTCTAGTTTAACTCAGGAAAACAACCCACTTGAAAGGCTGTCTAAATTACTTTAGAAACACCAGTGGATCAAATCAAAAGCCAGAGCGCTGATTCATCCTAAAGGTGAAACAGGAAAGGGACACAAGCTGCCTTCGCATCCTCTGCAAGGTGCTGGGCACAAACTCTTTGCCTCAGAAGGGCTTTTCTCACTACCACTGCCACAAGCAGAGGTAAAGCTTTCCGCTACAGCTGCTCTGGGAAGTGGATGCCTTGTATCCAAGTTCTAGAAAACTAAGAAGTAAATTTATGAGCAGGGATTGTGCCTAGAGGGCTGAGCTAGACGATATCCAATTGAGGGCATACAATGTCCACACTGCCCCTTTTGGTGGTACCCTCTGGGTACCACCAAACCCCCAACCTCCCTGAAAAACCCTTCTCAGTGCTCGCTTCTCGAGCCTCTCTTGGCACATGGAGTTGAAGCAGGACCTCAGCAGCACCTTCCTCCATCTGGACCTTAAGGCAGTTTTTGTGCTGTCTCAGGTGGCAGTGCCCATCCATACCCCTCTCACGTCACTGCCTGGACTTGTGTTCATCTTCCCACAGGTTTGCCCAGATGTCTGCACTGTACAAAATAATGTCATACCTCAAGCCTTCAGTTTCCATTGACTGACCAAAGGCGCTGTTGAGGTTTCAGCTCTCACCCCTTTCCAACAGGCCAAGAGGAGGTGGGAGATGCCTCTTTCTCCTCAGCATATTGGCTTCACCAGCACCAAATCACCAGAGGTCCGGAAAAGGAGACCTGTAGAACAAGGACATGCCAATTGTCCAAAACCTACTGCCACCCACAGAGGCCATTCTGTCCACCAGAGAAGAGCAAATACAGGATTTTGAGATGAGATCACCTGTTCTGAGCATGCACTGGAGGCCAGGTTAGTGTTCGGTTTTGAGATGAGGCAGCTCTTTTCGTTTGTTGTATGCCACCACTGGAGTTTTCAGTATTTGAGTTAATCAGAAGAATGGGAAGGGAAGGCCAGTCTGTCTACAGGAATCAGACATGCCAGAAAGATGGTTCATATGCAAACCTAGCTGCTGTTGGGATACATCTGCATTCTGTCTTCTGTTTAATCATAATCAAAGCTAGAGGTTGGTGGGCAACGTTGCAGAGCTGGCCATCTCCTACTTTTTGTGGTGGAGGCATAACTCCACTGAGGTAGGTCACATATTGCTTCTGTGGAGCAAGCATCACCTGGGCTCCTGTGTCGTGGTGGAGGGGGCACTTTTCTTGCAGTAGGCAAAGGGGAGGCTGAAAAGGTGGAGTCTGTCATAACACCCTCAGGGGCACGGTGAAGAGACAATGTGTTTGGTTTGGCCCCTGGGGCACTGCAGAGGCACTCTTAGAGCACAGCCACACCAAAGCCAGGCCAGGGTGTGGGATGTGGGGTTGGGGTAGGGTGGTGAACACTTGAAAGGATGGGTGGTGTCGCGAGCCGCGCCGATGGTAAGGCTGGCAGCGGGGTGGAAGGAAGGCAGCAGCGTCACGACCTCCCGAAAGCGTCTCCTAAACTAGAGAGCATTCAGCAAAGTCACTCTGCCCCGCACACGCACACACTGGATAGCTCAAGAGCGGCAGACGATCAGGCGATCAGGAGGAGGGAAGGGTCTTTTTTTGGAGTTCCAATGATGCTTACTAACAATACCGGCTGAGAAGATCCAGGGACAAAGACCCAGAACAAACGAGGGTCTAGACTTGAAAAGAGGGCAGAGGGAGGGTGGAACAACATCAGAGGGTCCAATAATCTGAGGGCTCAGGGGCAGTACAAAGGCAGGACAATGGGCTACAACCAATGAGGAGATGGGGCGGGACACTGCGGCAAAATGGAGCCAGTGGGGAAGCAGGGAAGGGAGAACTTTCCAGGGAAGGTACATATAAGGAATAAAGGGGTGGGAAGGCCAGTGGGCCAACTAGGGAAGCAGAAATGGGGTATGTTTGAGTAAGTGTGAGGTGCTCTGGGTGCGGTGGCAGTCTGCTTGCGCTAGCTGAGCAGGGGGATTGCCTTAACCAGGGTTCATCCCTCTAGGGAACCACCATGAACCCTGTTTCTTTATTATCCTCCAGAGGTGGGACACATCATGGGTTGGAGAGAAGCTGTACAAGTGAGAAAGTAGATCCCTCTGTTTTCCTAGGACTGTTTACAAGTTCTGCAGAGGGTGAGCTGCTTTGAAAGGCATCTTGCACTGAAATGCTGATGAAGTATTTTGGAAGCAAGCTAAGACAAAATCACTTGAAACTAGGTAATCCTTATCGACAGATTAAATTTTTATTTCGCTGTCTATTTTAGCACCCAGATATCTTGTATTTTCTTGACATACTGATGGGGAAATATGGGTTAGGTGCTGGAGATAGACATAGATGCAGGTGGGGAACTCAGCCAGGTGGCCAGCAGGTCTGTGTTCACTTCTGCTCCATCCTCTCCTATGCAGCCCATCCTTCCTCCAGTGGAGACACCTCAAAGCAGAGCTATGAGGCTCAAGTCTTTACTACTGGTAGAAAACCACACTATATTTATTTCATGTCTGTGGGATGCCAGGGACCTTCACTGTTCAGTGAACAGTACAAGTGGTGCCTGAAAGGTGGGTTGGTCATTTACAATAAAGAAGTGATTACAAGGAATTTGCACCTTTAAGAACAGTTGGGGATTCAGTAAATAATAACGTATCCTCCTAGTTCTTCTTTGGTGTAATACATAATTGTTGGCTGGCAGGGACGACTCTGCGACGGCCACCTGCCTCTGTCTGAGCCTGGATTCATTTCTATGGTGTGACATGATCCCTACTGACCACACAGGGGCCATAATTAGCAACATAGCAGTTAATCCTCTTTCATAGATGGGAAGAGACCTTTGGGTGAGGCCAGGAGGCTGCAAAATGCTTTTGGGCATCTTCAAGACAAAAAATGTTAAGGTAGTTGCTGTTACCTGCTGGTAAACAGCAAGAGGACAGAGAAAGAACATAAAACAGGGTAGGCAGGGAAAACTTCTACTGGAGTTAGCTGGAAATGCATGAAGAAATAAATAGGTGTGCTATTATAAAACAACAGATACACCAGAAAGTCCAAAGCCTAAAAATCCCTTCATTATCCAGTTTAAGGCATCAAAGAGCTGTGGCTAAAATGTGAGATATCAGCCTACTGGGTCTGTTTATACAGACTTCTCTAAATAGTTCTCCAGTCAGATCTTTTGCTTCTGCAAAATCTTTCTTTTTCCCTCGTGTTTTGATTCCTTTCATCTTAAAGGACGCACTGCCATTTTCCAATCTGTAAATAAAACTCACTATGATAAAGGTCACAAGCTCAGTCTTCAGGAAGACTTTCCCTGCAGTGAAAGGTAAAGCCCATTTGGGGGTTGCCAGTGCTGCCCTTTGCATCCACTTATACCAAGGCTGGATGGACACTGCCCAGCTCCCTGCAACTGTTGAACTTGCATCAATATCTGATCTTCCCCCAGACATTATCCTGTGCCACAAAAACGGGACTTTTGGAGACTTACTATGGGGTCAGGAGAGATCTTTGTGGTGGGCAAAGCTACAGTGGGCATTGGCTGCTGTGGTAGAAATGTCCCTCACAGGCTGGGTGTAGGTTTTGCTGGCTGTGCGTTGTGCATGTGTGTGTGTACTCAAATGTCTTGGTCCCTCCACTTGAAAGCCAGCTCTGTTGGCAACTCCTGCCTGTATTCCACAAGAAAATATTTGGAAAATCACATGCTGACATGTTTATCTTGTTAGCTGTCAGGATGAGTAAGTGCAAAAGTGGAATGCTATCATTCAGCTTGAATGGAGCAATAGCTACCACTCATGAAATCTGACAGAATAAATACATTTTCACACTTGATTTTTGTCAGACTCATATTAATCCTTTGTTCAGCTGCTGTCCTAAGTGACTTTAAACAGACCTGTGCTCACTGGCAGCCCCAAACTCCAGCTCAGGGCTCACACTGTGACTCGACACAACCCAGAGATGACAAAGTGATACTGTTGCCTGCTCATAAATGACAGATTGAGTTTGCTTCTGCCCTGGCATATATACATTTACATGTCCTCTAACATCTAATTTCACTGAAGCATCCCACAGAAAGATCGTATTTGAGCTTTTAACGCTAATCCAAACAAAAAGCAATGCAACCATTTCAAGACAGTTACGGCATCAGCAACCCCCTGCCTGCTTTCAGGCAGGCATTCATGGGAACTCCTCGTGGGAGTTCACACAGTGTGAGAAAATAGCGAGCGCATTGAATCTCTTTCTGTGGCACAAATATTTCAGTGTGTTAGAGTACCTCAGAGCTAAGAAATCTCTGAAACATCAACATTTAGTTTCCTGCTTGATCTAAGCTGGCCTTGCCTGAGGCAGAGGTCGATAACATACAGCTTTGTTGTTTGCCAGAATTAAGAATAGCAGAGCTTGTCTGATCAGCTCCCTCTCCAGCGATATCAAAGTGCCTCATTCACATTAAAAATCATCAAGCTTTGGCCCATTTCCTTTCTGATATTGGCAGAAGTGCCAGCAGGAAAGGGAAAGAGTAGATTGAAAGTTTCCCCATCACTAGTGTGTTTTACTCTTATGCTTGCCCTAGTGGTGCTGGCATACCCGTACACAGCTGGAGTTTGTAAAGGAATGGCGTGAGCCTTTCAGTGCAACATTGGCACATGAAGGAGTAAGATACTTAAAAGCTCTGGCCAGACTTTCCATGTTGAGCAGGTAAGGATAGGATAGGTTCAGAGGTCCATGCAATCAGATAAAGTCTGGAAATCAGCACGAGCTCTAGAAAGACAGAGTGGTCCCACAGCTCAGAAAGAAAAATGTAGCATATCAATGTGAAATGGCAGAGTGATGAAATTGGGACTTTTAGCAGTGCTGTGCTCTATTTCAGCAGTGACAAAGATATGCCAGAGAGAACTTTTTTATTATCAGGTCACATTCAGAGCACTTTACGGATAAAAGGCAAACGTCTGAATCAAGGAAAGGCAGAAGATGGTACTGGGACCCACAGCTTCTCTCTTTCCATGTCTGCAGCATCCTATGTGCATTGCAACTAGAGGCCGCCTCTTCCTGGGTCTCTGCCTCCTTTACTGTGCAGGATGAATGACACTGCCTGAACCCACAGCTGTTCAATATTTATCTGTAGAGTTCAACGTTTGGCCTTGCTGGCTGTACCACACAGCATCTCCTGTGAGACCCTGCATCTCCTGGCTCCTGCAGTACCCTTTGCTCCCTTGGCCCATGCTGAGTGCTGAAGGTGGTGGAAGGGAAGGATGTCTGTCTTCGTTATTTAAAGATTTTGCCCTTTTGAAATACCATTCGATGAGAGGAGAGACGTTTGTTTTGGGAGGGGAGCTTTGCTGGTTTTGTTTGGAGTGTTTTTGTACTGAACGATATGTCAGAGAAAGGGGAAGGTTTGTCCTGTTCTAAGGAGAGCATTCATGTGAAGCAGAGTGCTACAGGAATCTCTCAGAGGCTTCCCACGTTCATCCACTTCAGTAAATCCAAGACAGCACCGTCCTTCACATCAGTCTGATTTAAATTAGGATAAAGTCCTGTGTAACATTGCTGTGGTAGATGACACCACAATTACCTCTTGTCCCCTTTTTCTCTCTGTTCTCAGAGAAAGGCAGTCAAATTATTCATCTCAGCTTATGAATTGCAGGACTGAGCAGCACCTGCAATTTCACGTCATTCAAACTAGCTTTTATCTCTCTTGACACAAATGCCAGCCCCTCGTGTGCCCCTGAACCAGCTGCCAGCAAGAAACCATGGCTGAGTGCGTTAAGCCAGCAATCCTGAAGTCTGTCAGCCAGCACGGGCTTCCAGGGAAAGTGCAGGTTATGTTGGGACAGGAGAGGAAATCTCATCTATTTGTTTTTTAAGCTGAAGGGGCAAGGTTAATGCACCTGCCTGAGTCCAGGTCAATTCTCACTCAAGACTCAAGGTTTTTTTACTTGGAATAAACTATAAACAATAAAACCTGTTATTTCACAAAGCACTACTATGACTATATATATTTGTTCTTTTCCAGTGAAATGATTTTTTTTGCTTTTGATATGAAATTTTTCATGGTAAAATATTTCCCCTTCAGTTGTGTTTTACTTGCATTTGTCACATGCATTTTACTGGCAGAAAATTCTTCTTTCTATACTGCACCTCTTCTCTTTCATTCTGTTCTCATTACTTATTCAGAAAGCTCAGAAAATCTTACTAGAAGTACAGCCAGTTCACTGGCATTTGAAGAACAAGCATCTTCCCAAGCAACCTAACATCTGCATTTTCATTTGCAATTTAAGCCAGATGAAACAACCTCCATCTTTAAATGCAGCTCTGCTTGTTGTTTTACTGCTCCATGGTTAAGCCACCCCTGAGCCTTGGTCCAGCAGCTGTTCCATCTGTGTACCTCTGCTCATTTGAGCAGCACCAGAGGGACCTGGTCCTGAGCCAGACCAGCCCCTCAGAGCACACCAGGAAAGGGCAGGTGCTTCCTTGGTGTTTCAGCAAACACCTGGAGAATGTGGCCAGGCTGCCATTGCTTCTCTGGGGTAACTGGGGTGTCTTCAAAATCCCACATTGTAGTTATTCTGGCTTGAAGGAAGGGTACAGGGGAATTCCCAACATGTTCAAAAGTTATTTTCCTGCTTTACTCTATGCTCTGCAGATGTGTAGTTCAGAATTAATTCCAGAGGCAGGCATGCATTGCCATTTCTTGTTCAGAAATATTGTCAGCCAAAGGACTACATAACTGAAAAGCACCTTTAGTGTAGAAAGGGGAAAGAGGATGTTCTGCTGGTGGGGAGGACACACAATTCTCTTTTCCACCTTTAAATGGTGTTAAATTGACCTCTTCAGCTGTTCCTTCCTGTGTCTGCCCTTTTGAGGAGAAATCCCCCAGTCACAGGAGGTTTCTGAAGGACAGAGATTTTATCTTGGACAGCCAGGGAAGACTTGGTATACCAGGGTTGTCCATCTTCCCAACACCCGTGTGCTTTGCTCTCTACAAGGGAGTAGTCCAAATACTGGCCTCCTGCCCCAAATCTTCCAGGCATCTCCAAGTTTTGAATCTCTTGTGCTCAAAATGTGTTTTCTCTCCAAAACAAACCTGTCTGTGGACCAGCACTGGATGCACCCATCAGGGGAAGGGCTGTATCTCTCTGTGTACTTCTAGCACAAGAGGACTCGGCCTGAGCAACATCCCAGCAGGCGGGTGGGTTGAAAAAGTAATCTTTTCTTCCTGAGCAATTTGTCCAACCAAAAGAAAAAGCTCCATTTGAAACTTTTCAGGCCTTTCAGGAAAACCTTAACCAAGCCAAGCAGAGCTCTTGGAGACACAGAAGGAAGGCTTGCAAGCTGGAGCAGCCAAGCACTGCCATTAATACTCTCAGACAGCCGTGGCTTCGGAGTCACCTCCCACTTCTTTGACATGTTTTGCTGGTGCTGAAGCTGCATCTGCCTAAGATAAACTGCAGTCCTGATCTAGCTGTGGGGTCCAGCAAACTTCAGAGAGAAGCCATTGTCATGCTCTGTCACACTAATTGAGCTAGCAAGTCCATGCTGCTGCCAAAAGTCCTTGTAAAATATACTCTAATTAGACAATTTTACAAAGCTTACAAATTAGGAGGGGAGGCAGGGAGAAGGGGGAGAGCTTGGGGTTTTTTAAAAGCTGCTGGATTATAGCATCTCCTAACAGAGCGGTTATGGTTTAGCGTTACGGTCTTGCTTAATTTGCTGAATCTGGCCTTTAGGCTAATCCATCAGCTGCCATTAATTTATGCAAACTGCAATCAGAAATATGTGGGTCATTTTCATCGAAAGTCCTAAGCAAGAGAAAATTATCCATTTAATTTACATTTGATGCGCCTCAAATTGACCAGTTTTCACTAGTAGCCTGTGGAGTGAAGTGCCAAGGTTTGTACAAGTATGCTCTCGTATAAATCTAGAGAGAGACCAGACAAAATTAAATCCCAGGTAATTTCAGCCAAGATCCTCAGAATTTCTTCCCACAGCTTTTGTAAAAGCAATGCTCAAGAATATGTGTCCTTCTGCCACAATCATCAGCAGTATCATGCAGGCACATCCTCAATCCTTAGCCACTGCAGGAATCCTAATGCCTTTGCTATTCACATTGTCTTTTTTTACAGGAGCTTCTGTTTTGATTTTCTTTCTTTTCTTTTTTCTTTTGTCTCTTCCTCTCTTTTTTCCTTCATTCCTTCTTTTCTTTTTCTTGCACTTCAACCTAAAAATAACAGGCAGATCCTCACTCAATTTGCTCCCACTTCCAAAGTATGGGAAGATCATCAGCAGCTGTTGTTGCCAGCTTTACTCTCCTAAATTTTTATGTAGATGGCATAAATGGCATGATAGATTTGAGGACAATACTGTATTTCCTTTATGGAAAAAAAAAAAGAAACACCCAGCTCCCACCATTTCCAAATCTGGAATGTTTTTCTGTGCAAGTAAGGGCATTTAGTGAGGGGGAGGGTCTTGAAAAGACAGCTTACCCCTTGAAAGACAGCTGCCACTACTGGTGTTCAAGGGGAAACTAAACAAGAAGTAAATAAATGAATAAATAAATTAATAAATAAAAACTTTCTCTTCCAAATTAGTTGATGATTTACTTAGCCATTGCATACTTTGAGCTTGTGGGAAATCCCCAATGCTTTGGAAGGACCACCAGTGTAACACCTCATGGAGGTGTCCCCGAGGTCACTGGTGGCCATTTGCTGCCGCAGGTGGCAGGAGCAAAGCCGTCGTGCAGGAGATGGCATCTGACACCTGTTTATACTGCAGGTTCACAGGGTGCCGCCTTCAAGGAGCCACCAGGCACTCTCAGAGCACTTTGTGGAGCTGTGCAGTAACCTGACTTTGAGATTGTGCTTTTTTTCTGACTTGTTTTTATGCAGTTGGTGTACTCTGAAACAAGAGTTTCCCACTCTGTCTACACTGGACTATCACCCCCAGCAAAGCGCTGGAGTCCTGCTGTGCCTGTAAGGTGTCGCAAAAATGCTTCCAGAAATTGCAGCCCAGCCCTAACACGGGTTCCAAACAAGTGCAGAGATCTGGGTTCACAGCAATAAATCTCTGTCCTTCTTAGTGTGAAGGAAAGATGTTCCCTGAACTGGTGTTGGTTTAACGTAACTGTGCTTGCTCTTCTTATCCCTCTGCTGATAAGAATTACCCCATGTTTGTCTGTCCTCACCTGCATCTGCCTCCTGACCTCCCTGCCATCCCAGCACTGGTTGGGTGTGCTTTTGGTGGTGGAAGGGACTCTTCTGCTGGAGGCAGCTCTGGTATAGGGCTGGGATTGTTCAGAACAACCTAGTGCCTGCTCTTCATCATCATAGTACGGATGGATTTGTTAAGCTCTTTTCTATCTCCTTGTTGTCCTTCCATAAAACTGCAAAATCATTAACATGTTAATCATTTTCTAAACTGGAAAGGATATTTTAATTGAATTTGCTCTCCAAGTGGATATGGAGAAAGAGAACAGCATTACAGCACTTAGGAATGAAAGGCTATTAGCTATTTCTTTTCCCCCGATACATTCACTACATATAAAATTGGATTCCACTCACTGATGGATTGGTGGCCATAGAGAAGAAAGCAATATGTGTGTTCAGCTGCCTTCACAGTCCACTAGCTTCATTGCAATGAAGACCTAAGACACCCATTGAAAAAAACTGGAGGAGAGACATCAGTGAGTGAAATAAAATGATCCTTACAGACAATGGTCCTAGAGCCCTCTGTTTGGGGACCACTGGCCTTGTGTCCTTGGTCCTCCACAAAAATAAGCAATGGTGATCTCCTGGCAGTTTCCTGGCCACAACAAGGAAGGTTGAGTGTGAATGAGGTCTAATTTGGAGCCGAGGTCTCCAACAGTTGTCCCTATCTCTGCTCTACAAGCTTTGGTGCAAGGCTGCACATGGGCTCCTGGCTTTACAGCATCCCTGTCCCAGGGCTCCCTGTGCAGCTGGCCTGAGTACTGTGCTCATGGGAACGAGCTGTCAGTGCACATTATTATTTCCATAGGCAATTACTAATTATCCTGTTTCTCTTAATTCTGTTATTTTCAGGGGTGCGAGAGGAACATTAAGCAAATAATAAACTTCTTATGAGTAAGAAGGATTAGAGTCAAATGCTCAAAGGACTGCGGGGATTTAGGGAAAATCATATTTTCCATTTTTCTTACTTCCACACTAAACCCCAGGGCAACGATCTCAGACAGCACATTTTGCAGCTTTAAAGGAGCTTCAGCAGTTTCATTTCATCTCAAGTGTGGTACAAGGAAAACTTGTGAACAGGAATCTAGACAAAGCCATTGAAGTTCAGTTCAATCACATGCTTTGGAGAAAAACTCTGTGATACAAAAGGAAACATTTTAAAAATCATCTAAAAAATTATGTTGGAGTCCCACACCATGCTGGGAACCTGCCCTTTATAGCTGCTTTGTGGCTGTTGAAAATGTTAACCATACAATTTTGTGTGGATATTTATTTCTCCATCGCTCAAGACCAGGAGATATTAAAGAGGAAGTGAGAAGATTGCCCTCACAAAGCTTCTCTGAAGATGGACGTAGCAGCAGAGCCAACAGAGGGAAGGTGGGAAGGAGAGAAGGAGATGCCTTTCTTTCCTGGAGGGACATCTCACACAAAACCAAAGCCTCCTGAGATCCTACAGACATGCCCTGTCTGCAAAAGTCAACCTGCACTTTCTTCTCAAAGGAATACAGCTGGTATAAAAAAGGTAGGGGAAGACATTCCTAAATAAATAATTTTTAAAATAAATTTCATATTCATCTGGTGGTGGATTGATGTAGAATTATGCCTCTATAGCTGAGGAGCTTTCAGTTGTCATACATCTGTCAGCAGAAAGAGGAACAGCTATGCATTATACGTGATGGGGGTGAAAGGAGGATGATCTGGCATAACAATGAGTTACTGACAAACTGAGGACTGCGAAGAGTTTGGAAATGGGCATTCACACACCTTCACTTACTGCTGCCAGGCCTCAGTTGCCATTCCTCCCCCTGTCCAGAGCTTTTTCTTTTCATGATACTGCCCAAGAGAAGTTCAAGGGCAGCTGCTTAATGGCACAAAAGAAAGTTTGAAAAGTGAAGAAAGAGTTTGAGTATGTCCTATCCTGCCCAAAGGATGAACTCTGTTCTGGAAAAGGAGGTGCAGGATCATCAGCAAAAGAAAAAGATGGAGGAGATGCCTTCTTTGTCTTTTGGAGTCCAGGCTGCCTTAGCCTTTCATTCTGCCTTTTCATAATGGCACTGGAAGCCTGAAATGCTTTTATTACTGTTGGAAATGCTGAGCCTGAACATGGGAGACATGTGGGACAATGGAGGTACTACAGAGCAGAAGCTGTGAATGCTGACACCAAGTGAGTTGCCAAAGCTTGTCATGAATAATGTAAGAATAGCTCCAGTCCTTTTCCTGCCCGTGTGGAGAGATTTGAATGAATTCAGTGCTAATGTGGTCTCTGAGAACATATGCTGCCAACTGTATTTTCATGGGGTAGAGTGGGAAAACTTAAAATCAGCCATCAAAGTTAAACTGCTTCCCATTTCGCTGTAAGATGGTTACTGCTGAGCATAAATGCACATAGGATAAAAAGGTCCCTTTTTCTGGGCAGAACAACTGCAGGTAACTTATCATCAGTGCAGGATGCTGATGCTGTAGTAAGAACTCCTCTGCAGCCCCCCTGCAGGCAGCACTCAGTAGGGATGATATTCACGGCCCCTGTCACAAACGAACCGTGGGCATCACTGCTGCTGGGGCACACACACACACAGAGAGCTGCTGGGCACACACACACAGAGAGAGCTGCTGGGCACACACACACACAGAGAGCTGCTGGGCACACACAGAGCTGCTGGGCACACACACAGAGAGAGCTGCTGGGCACACACAGAGAGCTGCTGGGCACACACAGCTTTTGGGGCACACACAGAGAGCTTCTGGGGCACACACAGAGAGAGAGCTGCTGGGCACACACACAGAGAGCTTCTGGGGCACACACGGAGAGCTGCTGGGCACACACAGAGAGCTGCTGGGGCACACACAGAGTGCTGCTGGGCACACACAGAGAGCTGCTGGGGCACACACAGAGAGCTGCTGGGGCACAGAGAGTGCTGCTGGGGCACATGACGGGCACTGCCCTGTTCCACTGGACGGGAGAGAATGGAAAATTGAACAAAATGGAAAAAAATCAAGGGAGACTAGGGAAGGTAGTCAAGATGTCATCACAGGTGACTTGGCAGAACAGTGTTTGAGCTAACTGCTGTCACAGCAATTGCTCCCAGACTGAAGTGCCCACATTTTGACCGTGCAGAGGATCAGCTGCGTTTATGAAGTGAGACCCTGCAGTGCTGCCTTCAGGGTGTGCTGTTGCAATGGCACATGCAGGGAGGATTGAGGCTGGAGGGAAATGGTGCCACTCTCCCTCATAGTCCCATGCATGCATCAGTATTCACCATCTAGGTTATCCAGACAAATTGAGAAGGATTTGACAAAATTCAGCTTGTTATTGCTCTCACTGACTAAACACTGTAGCAAATCCCAATCAATTCACACAGTTTAAGCCAAATCAGGGTAGGAGTGGTGTATTGATTCTTTAATGATGTGTAATGAACTTAGCAATCTTGAACAATACATTCAGGATCAATATCAGCCACAACAGATAACCACAGTCCAGCCACAAGTGGTAACATGCAGCTACAAATTTCTAAATTACCTTCAGTAGCTGATGCAAACATGTACACACACACACAACGCCCTCCCAGGCTGTGGGGGTCACACGTACCCCTCCTCATTTGGGTGGGAGGCACCCCCTGCCTGCGCAGAGAGGTGTGGAAGCCCCAGCCCTGTGGAATCCTGCCCTGTCCCATGCCCTTGGCACCCTTGGTGGGTGAGCAACCCGCCCTGGGAACCGGCCCTCCTGAGCACAGAGTGTAAGTTCCTGTGGCGCACCCATTCTGAAGAGAACATTTGGAGATCCTCAAGATATCCCCTCTGCCAAATTCCATTTTGTAGTGCGGACTTGTGATGATAAAATTAAGGTAAATTTTCGCATGTCATTGTGCAAAATTATTTCCTAGTTAACACAGCTTTATAACCACTAAGAAAGCCTATAACCACTTTGTATTCGGGCTCTTGAGCATCATAATAGAAGTGGAAGCATTTATCAAATGATCTACCAAAGAGTAACACCAAGGGCTGATTTGTAGCAGCCCCTTCCAGCCTCAGAGGGAAAGTTTTCTCCACGCTGTCCACTATTTGTGGGGTTTCTTCCTTCTGTTTTGGTCCTACCCTAAAGTATTCTCCATGAGACTTGTGTTACACAGTGTTGCTGCTAAAGTGAAAAATGTATCTCTGTCTGCCAGAACTTCAGCCACTGTTATTGAAATATGACGGGATGGAAAGAGTTTGCTCATCTAGGACATGGTGTGGGGCAAGAGACGGTGGTGAGTCAGTGCGCGTTGGGCCTGTGCAGCTGCGTGTTGGGTAACCAGCTCCTGCAGAAAGTCATCTCTTTAATGCTCTGTTCCAGTCTTAAGTGTGAGGGTAAGAAAGCAGAGCCCTCATTGCCCCACCTCACAGAGGTGAGAACATTGCAGTTTGAGAGACTGTGAAAGGATCTGACCCATACAGATGGAATTCTCTTCATCATTCATCTGTCCTCTTTACAGACCCCTCTTTACAGCTAATAAGTGTGGTTTCGGATCCTGAGTTATGGATTATCAGCTTTTAAGCTCTGAAACCCAGATAGATTTTAACAGGCTTTAAGCTCTGACATCTGATTCTTCAGTGGGCCCAGAGTCAGAAAGTCAAACAAATCAGAGCACAGCCCTTTCTGCAAAGATGTTGGGTTGTGGTTAGTGGAAAGAGCAGAGTTTGCAGTACATGTGTACTGTCTTGGCCAAGTTCTACGTCTTGTTAAAGTCAGTGATGGCGGAGAAGAAAATCACCTGATCTCTAGAAAGCTTCAGCTCACTGTTCAGAGTTTATTTTAGAAACACTTGCAAAAGTCAACTCAGCGCACTTCAGTATCAAGATCTCCATCTTGAATGAGGAATTTAAGGGTAGTGAATTTTGGAACAGAATTAAATTTTACAGCATGAGAAATCATGCTAGAATAAAAGCTTGAATAAGTGCTCCTTTTTCCATGAGTCTTGTCTGACTGGGAAACAACTTCTCTGTTGTTTTCAGGGGGAAGGGTCACTTAAGACTGATATCTAAACATCTTCTCTAAGTAAACAACATTTTACAAGAATAGGTAATTAATTATATTTAATTTTAAAATTAATTTAAATTTGTAGTTCATTTAATCCTGGGTTTGCTTACAAGAAGGCAGGGGAGACAAAACTCATTTTGTTTGTCTTTTTCATTTTGATTCCTGTGGGCTAATTGCATTGGAGAGTCTGAAGTAATTCAAATAGTACCAGGAGCACTGTGGTTGAAGAGCATCATATTTCACAGACAAGGAAGAAATTCACTCTAGACTTGAGTCTTGAGGGTGGAAAACCAGGAGAAATTCATGGGAGCCACTCCACTATAAACATCTTGACTTCTGTCTACACAGTAATGGATGTTACAGGTTTTTAAAAAACAGATACTAAATTTGAAAGTGTCTTTCTTTGTGTTTTGAAGAGAGTAGTTGTTCTCTGATTCAAATGACCTGAAGGAAACAAAATATGTCAATGAGAAGGTAGATAAGCAGTGTTATTAAATCATTTAAGATTTGTACCAACTCCTAGTCTGGGATTTAAGTGAAAAAATATATTTAAAAGCAGCTATTAAATTGAAGTCAAAGTATATAGATGAAGTATTGGTTTACTTTTTAAGAGAAACATCCTATATTATAATAGATTTGTTGACTCTAAATACTTTTGTAAAGTATTTTGTGAAGGCTGAAAGTGGCTGTCCAAGGAAAACCTGTAGTGTCCTGATATCTGACAGTGCCAGAAATACAATATTGTTATATTGAAATAAAATATTGTTAAAGCGTAGCTTTGGTTTCTAAAATATTGCTGCTTTATTTTATTCAACTGGGAATAGTAAAAAACCACATTTAACTCACTGCCTGGAAGTCAATATCTCTAACTGTCCTGAAAGATAATCTGATGTGACTTAAAATTCCATGCCTTGTTTCTGCACCAAAACTGATTAACTCCACTTGGTGAAGATTTCTGCCAAACCAATGTGTGAATGATTGCCTAACCAGAAACACTTTGCAAAAACATTTAGTTTAAAAATTCAGATTACCCTCGGGGTCTCCCTTGCAGTAAATATAGAGACTTTCTGGTGATGTTAAATACATCATTGCAGGTGGCAAAATCTTTTGAGTTTCTGTCTGTATGAGATGTGTTGCATGAACCCTTCAGAATGCAGCAGGCCCTGACACCAAACATGATCTAAGCATCTCCGACATCTTTACTTCAGGCTTAAGTCTTTTGCAAATCTTCCTAACATCTGGTTAGTGCAGTTAACATGTGTCTGTATTAGTTCTGTACATCTTCTGTAGACCTAGATGCCACTGGCCAAGAAAAACAACTTTGTGCTTTATCACTTGCACTTCTCTTCACTATGAGGCCCTTGAGTGACGCTTGGCTTTTGGGTATGGGTGACAAGAGAGGAGTTCAGAACAAATTTGTGAGGCACATGAAGGGATACTCTTGTGACTTCTCAGTCTGCTGACATTAATGTTAGACAACTTGCTGCAATAATGTATTGACTGATAAACACAAGCCTGGAAATTATGGGGCTTCTATTCATTCCAAAATTCAAACTGGAATTTCTAGCAAAAGGATTTCCAGGACGGACCCATTTCTAATTTAAGGTGAGCAGACTGGTGACCACAAATAGTCCAGTGGTACATGGGTGCTGGATGACCAAGCAAGCACACCGTGGTCTTTATATGTATAAAGTAAATTCAGTACTCTGCCTTTTGATTACACAAAGAGCATCCCTGTCCCTCAGCATCGTAGTAACTGTTCATACACTTAACTGAACGAAGGAGCTGATAGAAGTCCTCCTCTCTCAGTGATCCAAATATCCTATTTCTCAAATGTTCCAAATGCCTTACTTTCCCCAGGGCTTCACTAATACTGGAATTCATTTGCAAACAGAATCCTAGTAATAAGCCTTGCCACCAAATGCTATTTGCAGCAAAGCAAATATCCATAATAAAATGTAGAGAGCTAACCAAATTCTAAAAGGGAATAAAATTCATTACAGAAGTTAAAAATAGCAACTTTATGGAGTTCAGATTTATCTAGTGATGTAAATCAATTTAATTTAGTAGGATTATGTATCAGAAATACAGCCTAATACATCTAGGATTACCAAATGTTGATACCAAAGATCTAATCTTTCGTTAATTTTCCTGATGTGTATTAACAAATTCTCTATTATTGCAAGCTATTTCTTGTGTATATTCTATGTAGAATGCTGCATAAATAAAATCTTTATCTTTATTTTGAGTTAACTACCTATTTATTTCTGCTTTATTTGTGTGATGACACAGAATGCTGGCAGCAATATAGATAAATGGTAACATATTTCTCTAAATAATGAAAACAAATGTGTATCATTCACAGCAAAAAAGAGACCTTTTTATGATCTTACTTTATTTTTAAAAAAATTATATGTGTTTACTGACATTTATCTGAGATAGAATTGTTTGAAAGGACAGATCTAGAGAGCTGAGTGATATTCAGTGACAGCAGGTACTCAATGGGTCCCCTGCAAAGGAGTGGTGCCCATTCTGGAATAATCCTTCTCCCCAATTCCACCTCTTTGCTGCAAAAGCTACGTGGTGTTTCCAGGAGCCATGTTCATGTCCCAGATCAGTGATTAAAGGCTATTGCATGTGCCGGGAAATGGAAATCGTCTGTTATCCTTCTCAGCTCAAGAAGTTGTTCTTGGCATCTGCTAAAAGGAATTGGTGAGTTCTGACCAGGTTGAAAAGCAGCTTACAAGGAAGATGGATGCAGTGGCTGAGCAGGAGGAGGAATAATGTGTTCCTCACAAGTGATGTGAACACCAAGGCAACCTGTACAGAATGCTGTAACAAAGTTTCAGAAAAGTGATGTTTCTTTTGATTAAGAGCTGAGTCTGAGACTGTAAAGGAGCTGAATAGACATGATAAGTCTGTCCTACTTACGAGAAATGACTTTATCTAATGTCATGAGTAAAGCTGACAGGAAGCCAGGACTCCTTTGGTTGTAAATTCAACTCCATCTCTAAGCTGGTTAACAGGGGTAGCTTTCTGACTCTGCCACATAATGGTAAGATTGAAGTAGGAACTGCAATATAGACAGGGCTTGGGCAAATGTACTCACAGTGACTAAATAGCAGTCCTAATTTGCAGTCCCCTGGTTGTCCTGGTTGGTTGTCCTTTGACAGCTATACACTCTGGAGTCTGTCAGCCAAGTTGAAACCCTGGTGAGACCAATTAGTGTCTTCCAGTTGCTATCTGTAATGGTGGTGCTCATCTCCACCCATAAAAATCCATAGAGTAGTAGGGAAGACAGTGTCAGGCCCCAGGAGCAAGGTTGCACTTCCTCAGGTTGGTGTGAAACCTGCTCTGCACTCTCCTTCCTTTTCCCCACCCGCGAGCAGAGTGAAGCATGTGAGGTGAGGTGAAGCCCACAGAGAGGTCCTCTCCTCCTGCACCAGGAACATCCCAGGGAAGTGATGCCTTTGAGACACCATCCTGGAGCTGCCACACAGGAGAGGGCAGCCCCTTGTGTCTGACCACTCTGGCACTCTGCCAGTCCTGAACAGCAGCGTGGATGGATTGTTACATGCTGACTCCACTGCCGTGCCAAGCAGCCTGCTTCACTCCTGCCTGCCTCTCCTGAGCTGCCTGCAAGGACTAGCTGAAGGTTTGGCTGCCTGGCTCTGTTATCTTGCAGTGGTACAAGTAGATTCTTGCCTCCTACGTGGGATGTGACAGCCTTACACCATGCTCAGAGCACCATCTTTTACCTTCAGTGTCACTTGGGCTGGTGGGATTACTAACAGCTGCACAGCAGACTTCACCCTGCTCCTTGGGTGTTAAAAGGCTGATGCCTTCTAGGTGGTTAGATACTGTCTGACATGCTGCCCGGTGCTACTTGGTTAGATTTTTATTCTGCAGTGATACAGGCAATAATCAGCGGTACAGCTACTTTATAGCTTCAATCTCTCACCACTTATCTTCTCCCAGAAAAACAATTTGCACATCTTTGCTCAGCTGATTTCCCCAAACTTACCTGAGAGCCTTATCTGTATTAAGTCAATACAGAACAATATGAAAATTTAAACAGAAAGACACTTTCCTTGCTATTTAATATGAGACAGGGGAAAGGAGGGTTATTAGATAATTTACAGGACTCAGATTGAAGGGCAAATCAATTCTTGATATAAATTCATGGTTCAGCAGCAATGGATTAATTCTGCCTAGCAACAGGTAAAACTGTTGATAAAGCTGAAAAGCCAGTGGGAGGCTAGTGATGAGTTTCAAGGTGTGGGGAGAAATCAGTGTCTGGTTCCTAGGTGATATATGCTTAGCAGAACACTCTTTTGAAAAGATGGCAGTGTTTTACTTTTGTTTTAGCAAATATGATTACAACTATCAAATCACTAACATGCCTGTACACATAGCTTGCTCTCTTCCTCTGCTTCTCCTGAATGAAGGCTTGAATATTTTTCTTATCCAGTCTGCTCTTTCCTGTTACTCTCTACAGTTAAGGAACTCTAAGCAAGAACCTTGCAGTGGCTGAAGAGGAAGTTTTGTGTGAGCAGTGGAGACCAGAGCATTGCCAGCCAGGCAAGGGAGGGGATTGTCCTGCTCTGCTCTGCACCACTGGGGCAGCCTCACCTCGAATATTGTGTGCAGTTTTGGACATCACAATATAAGAAAGACATAAAGGTGTTAGAGAATGCCCAGTGGAAGGCCACAAGGATGGTGAAGGGCCTTGAGGGAAGCTGGGTGAGGAGTGGCTGAGGTCACTTGGTCTGTTCAGCCTGGAGGAGACTGACGGAGACCTCATTGCTGTCTACAACTTCTTCATGAGGGGAGGAGGAGGGGCACTGATCCCTTCTCTGTGGTGACCCGTGACAGGACCCAAGGGAATAGCCTGAAGTCAGGGGGACGTTTAGCTAGGAAAAAATTCTTCACCCAGAGGGTGGCTGGGCACTGGAATGGGCTCCCCAGGGAAGTGGCCACAGCACCAAACCTGACAGAATTCAAGAAGTGCTTGGACAACGCTCTCAGGCACAGGGTGTGACTCTTGGGAATGGCCCTGTGCAAGGTCAGAAGTTGGACTTGATGATCCTTGTGGGTCCCTTCCAACTTGGCACATTCTTGGTTATGTGAAAATAAACAATATTCACAAATAAACACTGTGCCAAGCATCACAGCCAAACTTTAGCACAATGTACATACATTGACACTTCATATATGTGCTTCCACTTCCTTCATTTGCAGGTAGAACTGAACATCTATCCTGAGTTGTTTGAACTTCTGCAAATAGTGGGTTAACCCCCTTTATTTTGTTTTTTATTGAGCGGCTGTTTAACTGTTACAGCAACCTAAATCTAAGTCTATTCATTTGATCATTTATTAAGTAATGCCTTAGCTGTGGAGCTGTTCAATTGATCTGGTTAGTGTAGTTGTCCTTATTCAAAACTTCTTATAGGAAGAAATGAGTACAAACAAAATCAAGGCATATGCTCCAATTCCTTATTCTCTTGCTTGGCTTTCTCCACGTGGTCATGGGACACAGTGCACTGTATCTGTCTCTTCCCAAGGGTGTGCTTAGAGAGGTAATGCCTGTAAGAGATACCTTTGGCAGAAAACTCCACACATCTCCTGGATTCACCTGACATGCTTCTGTCCAGCAACTCATCTGTTTTGTCGCCAAGGTTAGCGTAGCAGGGCACCTCAGCCCTCCCTCCCCACCAAGTGCTTATCTGTTGTTTGTTAACTGGTCAGATAACTCAAACAGGACAAGCTGTCTTGTAGTGAATTATTTTGGTGCCATGGGATTAACATTGGCCTGGCATCTCCCAACTTCCTGTAAACATCTCACTGTTGAAGTGAGATCTGGCAAGATAAGATGGATTTCTGACTGACATTCACTCACTTTACAACAAGAAAAGCCACACCAAACTTTCACAAAGCAGAAATCTTCTATGCATTTTCTGGGAAATGTGTGGAATTTCTCCCATGAGTAAGAATACTGCTTCATGGTTACTCCCCAGGGGTTAAGTGAAGGAATCTGTACACATTATCAACATTTTGATGGTAAGTTATATTCAACCCTTAATCAGAACTATTTCTTTTGCTAGCTTTAATATAGGTACCTTGATATAGTGCACTGTTTTATGTTATACTGTAATCTACTAATAATTCTTTAGTTTTATACATTTAGTAAGTAATTCTGATTAAGATATTTCATCTCTTATCTCTTGGCTATCTAATAAATAATTCATTTTATAAATAGACCTGATTTGCCATTATTAGAACTTGCAAGCCAGAGTGATAATTTAAATTGTTGACAGAATAGGCTAAGTCAGGGCTTGTCTGTAGCTTCCACTCTTCCCATGACAGTTAGCACCAATGCTTTTGGAAGAGCTTCCCTGGCACCTGCTTGAGATTTAATTTAAAAGCAGTATTTGACTTTCTAAATTACCAAACATTATTATCTCTTACAAAAAGGCCTATTTCCTGTGCATATTTGTAGTTTAATGAGGAAAATATAGTAAGACAAAGCAGCAATATGCTGATACATCTTAGGATAGAATATGGCTTAAAAATTCCTTTCATATCTTTGAAGGTACAAATGTACTTTGATAATTGCTAACTATTGAACCAGCTTCTGTTTGTTTGGGTTTTTTTCCCCTTAAGTTCATCCCCACAAGTAGCCTCCTCGTGTTTCAGGCTAAGGTTCACAACACCAGAGGAAACAACCTGCTGATAGGCAGAGCACTCTTAATGGGAGCAGGAAAGCCGTGTGCTGCTCCTCACACAGCAGCTGTGGCAAACTGCTTCA
Organism: Tichodroma muraria; assembly: GCA_013390105.1. Taxonomy (NCBI): domain Eukaryota; kingdom Metazoa; phylum Chordata; class Aves; order Passeriformes; family Sittidae; genus Tichodroma; species Tichodroma muraria. The sequence continues at coordinate 61,931 of WAAG01063696.1, read as the reverse complement.
GCAGTGTGCAGGGCTGCCAGTGATATGCAAACATCCCTGCACCACGGCCTGTTCACCCACCCCAAAATGGTTGGTGGCTGCTCAAGAGTCTGAGTCAGAATCTCAGATGTATTTTGTTAGGGGTCGTTGGTTGGAGACAGAGATGACACAGACTCACTGAAGGTCTTTAACAAACAGCACTGAGTTTGTTATGGCCACTTCTTTTACAGGGGGTTTGAAACTCCCGGGTTTAGATAGTTGGTCTGGGGTCTCGGACTGCCCAGCTCTCTGACTAATGAGATGTTTGCAGCTGGAGATGCAATGTGATTGGGTGAAGTCCCTGTTTGGGTTTGAATATATCTTATCTTTGTTTGCCCAGTTCTATTTCTTTTCTAGAATGTTCTAGGCTAATCGGGTTGGGTCTATGTTATGGTTAAGTTTGTCTTGTCTAGCTGCACCTGGGTGTGCTGTGACAAGATGGACCTGGGTTTTACATGCTCGAATGGGTGGTGGGGTTGGCCAAAGCAGATGGTGCGAAAGAGGGAGAGGGGCAACCCTAGGAGGGACCCTCTCCTCCTGCTGTGCCCACTGCCTTAACCCCTCCTTAGCAGCAGGAGCAAAATGGCTTTGCAACAGCACATAGGACTGACATTCTCTGTGTCTCCTCAATCACACACTCCACCCCATACTTCCCCAGCAGCTGCATATTCCTTTGGCCTCTCCTGTCCCTCTCCCATCCTTGTCCCAGCTCTTTCCACAGGTCAGAAGCTGCTTTAATGACTCCTGCACTAAATAAGGCAAGATCCCACCTAAATAAGGGACACAGCTGCTGACAAAGGGAGGAGAATACATTATGCTCTGTTGGGAATATATTTTCTAATAGCCAAGGCTTGTGGCTCAGCTTTCACTTTTGCTGTCATTACCATCCTCACCTGCACTGAACAGAGTTCCTGAAAAGCCCTCCAGAGTTGCATACTGGGCCCAGGCAGAGCACACAGCACCATAAACCAGCCTGACACCCCACATCCAGCAAGGTGAATGCACAGCCTGGCTCGTATTTGCTTGTCCATGCTCCAGAGGATCAGCAGGAAAACTCTTGTTACAGGAAGGAAATGTGTTAGTGGTTTGCCCTCAAGCATTCTGTTGAAAGTAAGCTCACTTAAATGGTGTCAGTCTAGGAAACCTGTAGGTTGGTTTCATATAATTTCAATATCCAATTTTATCTGATAACCTCTTCTCTCCCTGCAGTCCTTGGGCTCCATAGGCTGTGCCTGTCCTGAGTTGAGCTGTCTGGGTCCACCTGGCAGTCCTGTGGCCAAGGGCCAGGGCACTGCTCACTGTGTGAGAGGGCTCTTCCTGCCCCAGCCCATGGCAGTGGTGCTTGGCACTGTCCCCTGAGGCATGACTGGGCAAGGGCCAGGAGAGGGTCTGTTGGTTGGCATGGACAAAACTGGGGCAGCTGAATATGAGAATTAAAGAGTATGGACAGCTGGAGGAGAGTGCTCCACACAAGCCCATCCCGACTTCTATTTTACAAATTAGCCCAGATGTCCCTTATTTGCAGCTGCTATGGCTTCCACCTATAGCTGGCTGAAATTTCTTGCACAGAAAGCTTCCCTGTTAAAATTATCTATTTTTTTTTTTCTACTGGAAGATGCTAATTCAGGTGAAAACATTTAGATTTCCTTTGGAAATTTTTGAAAACTGGCTTAATTTTAAACATTTACAGCATTAAGCACTCAGGAGGAAAAAAAAAAAAAAGGAAACCCTATAGTCATAATGCTTTTCCCCTGATTTGAATTCATTCTTAATTTCCTGAAGAAAAAAGAGAAGTTTCATTTGCCATTTTTCACTTTACATTTCCACCGAGAGAATGTCAGTTTTCCAAATAGCTTTGGTTTTCCTTCTGAGAAATTGTCAGTCGTAACTTACAACTTACATTAAACTCTCATCTTCAACAGACATGATATAAGATCCTTTAACTGTGAAAGAGGAATTGGTTTTGCCTGAATTATAAATATATTAAAAACACTTTTCTCTTGCTTGGGAATCCAGTACTTTATATCTTATTCAGGAAAAAAATATCCAATTCACATAACAGAGGCAGGGCTGGCATAGTAACATCATTATTTAGACTTCAGACCACCAAATGGGATCAATTTTAAGCAATCAATGTCCAGAGCTAATAAATATTGAAAGTGTTTTTAACAGCTCATGAATTCAAAATTTTTAGTGCTTTTCATGCAAAACATAGGCAACTATGCTTCAGCTCTAAGACTTCTTTCCCTGAATGTCGAGGCTGTAGCAAAACCAGAGACCCTCAGTATAAATTCTGTATGCCTTAGGTCACCCTGTGTCTCTCATGAGCACACCTTAGCCTTGTGATTTCCCTTCATTTACAGCAGAGATTCTTAGAACCCTCTTATTATCTTTCCACTCCAGCTGAAGCTGTAGTCGGTGGTTGTGAACACCAAGACTTTTATCAGTGTAAATTAGACCGGCGTATTGCTCTGCTTTTTCTTGTCAAGGGATTGACGAACTTCTCCTCAATTCCCTTTTCCACTAATGAGCTCAGAGCAGTGGGGGAAAAAAAAACCCTGAAGGCATTGAGGCCAGCCACACTCCCAGGATTGCTGTTTCCATGCAGATACACTGGGATCTAGAAATAACAATCCAGCAACACCAGAAATATTTTAACTGTCTATCATGCTGGGACCAGCTTCGGTATCCTGTAATTCCCTCTGCTTAAGCTGAATTACTCCAGGGTATATGTGGCTCCCAATAATATGTCAAAACAAGCTGGCTGGTTTCTAATACCTACAGACTCTGGAAAAAATAATAAAGGAAAAGTACTTAGAGAAAGATGACGTATATTGTGGCAGCTACTTTTGCTTAGGAAAAATATCCTAATTTATCAGAATTGATGAGTTTATTTAATATTACTGTTTCCTAAAAATCTAGAATGAAAATTGCCCAATCTTTTTTTAATAAATAACAAGACCACTAATTTATGGAAAATTTACATGGCCTATAAGACTACAGTTTCTGGAAGGAGGAGAGAAGATGTAGACATAAGGCCAACAGGCATAATTTAAAAAGGAAAAATTCAACAGCACAAAAAACCATTACTTTAGGAAAGGGAAGTGGTGCTTCTGAGTATGGGGCAGTTGTAGGATGGGAAATGAAAGGAAAATTAGGACTGTTGCAACAGAGGCATTGCTCTTCTGCTTGCACAAGAGGAAATGGCAGGTTTCCTCAAACAGGTTTGTGTTTAGACACCAAACAAGCTGCAAGGGACCCTGTGAGCAGTCTCTGACAGATCTCTTCTGGATCATCCTGCCTTGCTGGAAACACACATCTCAATTGGCGGCTCCCTGAGGACATTTCTCCATAAGAGACCAGGCAGTCCTGACATCCTAGAGGGTCTGTGAAAAGGCAGAGGTTTTCCCTTGAAGCCTGGGGTTGGCAGGACCTCTGGTTGAGCTTTTAAAGCCATCCCCTTTCACTGGCATTGGAAAGGGTTGTCCTACAAGGACAGCAATTACACAGGCACCCTGGAGAGCAAAGGGCATTCAGGAACGTATTCCTGGAAGAGCAGGAATTATGGACACCTTCAACCCACCACAGTAACAGCTCAAACCCACCCCCTCTGCATGCAGATTTTCCACTGCTGGGGCTCTCATGATTGCTTGTGCCTGCAGCATTACATCACTGAGCTGAATCCGTCCCACGGCCAAAATGCTCGTGGTTTAATGTAATGAGACATTGCTCTTTTGGCTGCAGTAGAGTGATGACCTTGAATGATGGCAGGACTACTAATCTGCAGAGCATTTATGTGCAGTTCTAAATCAGATTAACATTTTCTGTGTATTTGGGTGTTTGGTAATGGCAAATCATTTCACTTTCGAAAAGGGAACAGAAATGATTAGTGTGATTTTCTAAAGAGCATGAAAAGTTATAAGCCCAGAGGTGGTATGGGATACTTGCAGAGAACACACTGCCCCGGATATATTATACTTCTCTTTTGTATCAGATCCCTTGTTTTGAAAGCAGACTTCAGAATTTTTGGTGTATCAGATGTATCAACAAGACAGTGGACAGTCCAAAATAGATACCACTCACAGCATAAAATATTTGCCCAATCTGCCATCAATAATAACTCTCATCTTGGTTGTGAACCACTCTCAGCTATGGTTGTGCTTAATTGTTTAGGTTACAAAACATTCAGCTCAGCTCTTGTCCCTTGAGAATCTTTTTTCTTTTAAATAAGATCTGCTTGGTGATTCTCTGATCATTGATGCAGGATTTACTTTCTAATGGCAGAAACAAAATGAGTTTTGCAGAGCATTGCTCAGTTCTCAAGACTTAAAGCCTAATAATTGTGTTTTGCTATTTTTAATGTGATGTGCCATACAACTGTATGAGGCACTACATCAGAGTGAAAAGACACCCAAATAGCTGATGTCCTGTAGCAGTTAAAGGCCATGTAATGCAATCCCACAAGTGATACTTGCATTTCCCATGGGAATTGAGCAGGCAGTTTGATAAGCTGTTCTGCAAAGCATCCTAAAGTTTTCAGGGAAAGACCGTGTTTAATTTCTCCAGTCATGTTATGGTCTCAGGAAATTATAGTCATAGTGAAGTGAGGTGACAGGGAGCTTTAATCTCGCCGCTGAGTAAAGAGTTCTGAGAGGTGTTGTTGGGAGCACCAGCAGTCACTGCCACCGGCTGGCGTGGCACCACAGTGCCCAACCTGGATTAGTGACCCCACATTTGCATGATGGGGACAGCAGAGACTTACAGGAGGTGACACAAGGGCACGTGGTGTTGCAGCACTGTATGAGCCATTGCCTGAATATGGCACCTTCTCATAAGAAAGGACAAAAAAACAGGTGCTTATGCTTGAGTCCTCTAGTTACATTGGTTGCAAGCTTTCTACTTTGTATTTATAATGGAAAAGAGCAACACTTGGAAAAGATCAGACTGAACCAGAGACTAGAACTACACACCCCTGCTACTCATGGCTAGGAAAATGCCTTATTTTCTTTAAAAATTTTAAAAGGGATTGTTACCTCTACTACCTCTTCTGTTTCCTCTCTTTGCACCTTGCCACCAGACAATCCCAGCACACTGGCTCCCAGCTCAAGAGAGAGGACTGCACTTGTCTGAAACTGAGCAAGCTCACAGTGAATGAGAACTGCTCTGCCCAGCTTTCAGCTTTCCTTAGAAGTATCTGGATTTTCTCCTCTCTGTCTTATGAGTTAGGCAATTTTTAAAAGATTTTTGATTCAGATGAATGAGGGTTTTTTTAAGTAAAAAAAAAACAAACTGCCAAACATGGGGAATTCAGACAAAATTTTCTGTGTCTTAGTGTTGCATTTGGACATGTACAACCAGTAGTGGCACAATTCTTTGTCTTCTTTCTTTGCTTTATGCCTTCTCTTCTATATGTACCTTTTCAGTGACAGCAATTTTGTCATATGTACTAGTACCAAAATTGCTATCCTAGAATTTTATAAAAGGTAGATCCAAAGATCTACCTGAAGAATCTCACTGAATAAAATTCTAAAAACATTTCCTATGAAGTTTTTAGTTACCTTCCTGCAGCTCTTCACACAACTACTTCAGTTTCTGGGACTTTTTTTTACTATATCCTATTGCCTAAATGAAGGTAAATCGGACACAGGAAAAGGAATGCCCTGAGGAAGATTGATTTCTATGTTGCAAGAAGGATTTATAGATACTCTTCCTTCACTGACATGCTCTTGAAAGACCCTGATGGACTATGGAGAGAAGAACAGATCTGGGAGGTGTTTTGTCTTGCCATGTGGCAGGGGTCACACATTGCTTTCTTCTAAAATGCAGGAATGAACACTGTTAGCTTAGAGAAAGCAGTGCTGCCAAGCCTTTTCCCTGCATCCATCACTTCTGTTTCTGTGCAAGACTCCTTAAATATTTTTTTCATCTTTTCTACCTGGTCTCCGCCCTCAGTTTTAAAGGGGGATCATATGTTACCTACTAGCTCTAAAATGTAAACAATAGGCAGAACACAGGACAGCCAAGCTACAGAGGTAATCTTTCTGTGTCTGGGTGATCAAACATTTGCATGATTAAACTCAAACTAGGTAACACAGTGCTTTGTGGTTCTCCCTTGCTGCTCTCAACAGCCTTTGAACTCTTCAGCCTTTCGCATGCAACTTTGACATTATTTCCTAAAAAAAATGCTGACGCTTCAACAACAGTATCTTCTGGGCCACTGTAGTAGTTTGGCCGTGATTGGCCAATGTGTATTACTGACATTTGATAAAACCAATGAAAGCGTGGGTACGCCTTTTACGATACACCTTTTTTAAATGCAAACCCGGGAATCATCTCTCTCTTGGTTTCCGGCAAAGGCTCAGGTAACAGCTCCTGCCGAACATTCTCTGCTCCCCCTCTCCCCACGTGGCCGTCGGGCCTGGGGGGGAGGGGGAAGCAAGTCAGGCTGACCGGGAAAAAGGAAAAAAAAGACCGCAGAGCCAAACTGTGAGCTTCGTTGCTGATATCTGGCTGATGGAATTCAAGTTTTCNGGCCACATAATGGCTGAAAGCTCAGTAACCCCAAAGCAAGTTCTTGGCTTGAAGACTGTGCTAAATGGAAGCCAAAGACCCCAGTCCCAACCAAGGTGCTGCAGTTTAACTCTCTGTATTTCTACTTCACTGCAGTCTTGCAGTTTTCGTTTCAAAGCAGGTTTACTTTTCCCCTCACAGCTCAAATCTAGAAACAAAATCAGAGTATTATTGTTAGAGAATGATAACATTTGGTATATTTCTCTCAGGTGTGGGAAATCCCTCTGCTGGCCCCTTCCTGAGCAGGGAAATTCAGAGGGAAAATTAAAATACCTCTCTCCATTTATTCTAAGGTCTGTGGTCTTTAAGAGGATGCATGAGCTTGCATAAGACCTGCAGCATCATGCCTGAGCTTGAAGCTCTTCACAGGAGCTAAGGAGAGGGTGTTTAACATCTCACAGCCACCCTAGGCAGCTTCTGTTGAGCTTCAGTGTCTTTAGGGCTCTGTTTACAAGAGAGAAAAATCCCCAGTTTCCAATCTGAGTGCCACTAGTCATTTGTAACCTTAGACAGCACAGTGTAGCCAAACATGAAATTTGCTCCTTTTTCATTTCCACTCCACCAACCGCCCTCTTCCGCTCTCCTTTGAACTGTTCTCACCACTTGCCAGTGTAGTACAGCTTGTTAACTGGCTGCCATTCTGATTTTTCACAAGTTTGCCACGTTGCAGTGACAAGACCACGTCGGGGCCCAGATGCTTTAGAGTAAATAAATAGCACATCAGGAATTTGGAAATGGGCCGGCTCTATATTATGGAAAAAGCTGGTGTGGAAACACATCCAAGGAATACACAGCTGGAAATTGTTAACTCTAGAAAGAAAGGAGGGGGGAAAAGAAAAAGGAGACAAAAATTCAGGCATTACTACTGCTTGAGGTCTTGTGCATTATAATTGCTGAGAAACAGAAACTCAGTTTACACAGCAGTTAAATTAATAGCATTCCTGAAAAATTGATAGTTTATAATAATTGACCTCAAGCAACATAAAGGCAGCACAGGGTGGGAAGCTTGACTCCTCACTGTCTGGCTTTCTTGGATGTGTTTGGTAACTTCCCAGCTATTTCACAGGCGAGCTGGTGGGAGGATGGTGGTGATAGAGTGATGCGACTGCCCCTCTGGAGCCGTGCTGCTGAGAAGTGCAGCAGTTTCCCAGGCCCCCGAGCAGCCTGTGTCACTCAGGGTGTGCCGGCCCCAGAAACGCACGCTGGAAGGAGACTGAAATGAAGGAAGGCGGCCGTGCTCACAGCACCGCTCCCCAGGCAGAGGAGCAGCACCGCCGGTAGATGATTCAGGAGGGTGAATCAGCAGCAGCCACAGAGGGGGCTGCTCCCACCCACTCTCTGAGCCAAAATCATGTGCTGCTTCCACCATGGGAAGAGTTTCAGCAAGGTAAAACTAGGACAGGGGAGGCAAGAAGGAACCCAAAATAGATTGAAATTGTACTTTTGGACTTTTGTTTTGAACAGGGATCTCCTCATTTGAAAAAAAAAAGGCAAGCCTAAGCAACAAAGCCTTCAGTAGTGAAACTACTGTTAGCAAATATTTTAAGCGCTGCTCCAAGGGAGGCGTGCATCATGCAGGAAAGCTACTTTTCATATGGGCACCAGTCCTCGTGAGAGCTATGGATGGAACGCTAGAGGCTGCCACAGCCCCCATGCTCAGAGACCTCCTCTCCTTCCAGTAACTCTTTAATAGCTCAGAATGATCCTGTTTATCCCAGATGAGATAAGCATTGACTGCAGCTCATAGCCAGGAAAGCCAAAACACCAGGTATACTCAGTCCTAAGACAATGCAGCAGCCTGTGCTTTTGCAGTAGGCTTGTCACACATTGGGGAGAAGAAAGCATTTTTTCCACTTACTTTTTTTCATGTTTGCCAGGCTTTCTTTCCCTAGTACACATTAATTTGGATTTATCATTGCATAAATTGAAAATGGAGCAAACCCAGATTTCTAGACCAAAATATACCAACCTAGGAAATTTTGAATCTCTTGTTGCCTATGCATAAAATAGGGTTAATCTGCAGAACTGTTAGGTAGTGTCTTACTGTATGTTTTCTTGTATGTTTTGGAAGCCCTTTATTGTGCCAGAACAGATGCCATTTCATTTCCTACATGCCTCATAGTGATGCCTGATTATTTCCTAGCAGTTATTTTATTTACCTTAACAACACTCTGTTTTCGCTTTATGGTTAAGAAATAGGAAATTTTGGCCAAATCCTTAAAGGATTTTGAGCAGAAGAACCTAAGGACTGTCTCTGAAAACTTCCTGAGCTGCAGACATAGGGGTGGGCAGTGAGAGACATGTTTGGTGCCTCTGTCCCTTGCACAGAGCATGGGAGGGACAGACAGCATTCCCCTCGCAGACAGCACTGCCCACATTTCTGCTATACCCTCATTTATCTCTTATTTAACCCTATGATCTTATTACCTTAACCTGGGTTAGGCTGAAGGCAAGTGCTCGGTTGATTGCATGGAGAAGAAACCTAAAGCCTGAGGCTAAGAGCATGGTATTTTGAGAGAGTCAGAGTCAGATCAAGCAAACCATGCTGAGCGTGCCCATGTCAGCAAGCCAGGGCTGTTTGCTTGACCTGCCACAGGATGTTCTGACCTTTGTCCGTCTATTGCTAATGATGCCAGCAGCAGTTATAGTTTTTACAATGGTCCTTTCTTAAAGCCTCGTGAAGAGCGGACATTAGCTGCTCTACAGACACAGTAGGTCATACACCAGGATATTGGGTTCAGTTGTGTAATTCAGAATTAACTGAAAGAATTGCATGGCCTGGGCAATACAGGAAATACATACCATAAAACAAATCTGCCGGAATTTCTGAAGCTGTGTTAATCCAAGCAAAACAAAGTAACCCACAGAAGGCTGGAGGCAAGTCCTGGCTTCCCAAACACTCAGTTCTCTCTTCCTCAGAGCTGTTTTCAAAGTGACCATACTCATTTTCTCTGGGAAAGATCAGGGGTACTCACCCTCAGGAGAGGATGTAGGAAGAAAGTCCAGAGTGGAGAAGATGTCCCCTTGCAATGCTATGTCCATTTGATCCTACTGCAGCATCATATTTACTTGGCAGCGTGGCTTTTATGGATCCTCTTAAAAGGGTCCAGGCCCTCCCTCGGGGAATCCAAACCCGAGTTCCATGTCGCCAATGATGTAAGATTTATATTACCCAATATTCACTGAAAGAGAGCAGCTGTGACTCTGGCACTAGAAGGACACTCCTGCCCCACCTGCATGTCTGCAGCCACACAGTAGCTCAGTCTGGGGTTAACAGTGGAGCTGGGACCTGAGCTGAGGAGCAGACAGACACAGTGGGTCAACAACTGGTTGCACAGCTGGTGCTGACTACATGGATTTGTTTTCTAAAAACGCTTTGAGAATCAGGAACTTGGAGGGTTGGTCAACAGTCTTGCCAACCCAATGAGAGTCCTTTAAATAGGGACGATGTGGAAGGGGATGATGACACCGTGCCAGGTGAGGAGGAGATGGACCGATCTGCTGAGTAGAGGATGCAGAGTAATGCAGACAATGGAGACCTCATAAAAACCAAAACAAAGCTGAAGGGAGTTCACCACTGCGTCCTTCCCTCCCATGGCTAGGAGGAGTAGGGTGTCACTGGAGACACATAGCGTGGAAGACACGGTCCTGCTGCTGGCTCTTTGTCTTCTAGGGTACCCCCTTACACAGTCAGCTGCTGGCATGCTCAGTCTGCCTCGTCGATGTAGGAGGACATGGAGAAGCTGAAGCACAGGTTAGGAGTCTCAACATGTGGTGAGACAGAGTAATAGGGCATGTGTAAACCATGCTGGGATTAGGGCTTTATGGAAGCTCTAGAATAAGGGTAAGGAGATATTAAGAGCTAACTGGGAAATGTGTGTGGCTATTAGGCCAGCCATCCTACCCATGAATGTTTTATGGGGATCAACAAGGGTCATCAGGATTCTGAAGGTGATATAGTCACAAAAACCATGTGAATATGATATGGGCTTGTGAATCCTGTCAGTATTACCACTTCCTAGCAAAGGAATTGCCTCTGATCCTTTAAGGGTTTGGTATTTTAGCTATGCCAGGGACCTGCAAGATGGCATCACTGCCTGCTGCCCCATAGCAAATAATTTGACAAAAATGGTTAGGTGCTGCTGAGTTCAAAGGAGCATGAACACATCTTTCTTGGTGGGCAGAGGTGCCCAGAAGGCAGCACACTAGATGACAGGTTACATCTTGGGCCAGTATGAGTGAACATGAACACCCTCAGCTACTTACCAGTTGTTCGGCTGCTGGGGCCAAGCTCTGCTCTCTGAGAAGAGGAGCCTGTCCAGGCTTCACCCAGCTTCAGTTCCAAAGACCTCGGATATTTCTTCTTCTGAAGCTCCTGCAGCTCCTGCAGCATTATCTCCTCCAGACTGGGAAGATCAGCATACCAGATGTCCTCTCCCCAGCCCAGAGAAGGAGGGCAGCCAGGTGCTGGGCACTGTGGGAGCCAGGGCACAGGCAGCAGTGGTGGCAAGGGCAGAGTGGAAGGGGGCACATTGTCACACTGAGTGCCAGGTGTGCTTCAGAGCTGAATGGAGAATGCATGGGCTGATGAGTGCATGAAATGCCTGTGGTTGCAAAGGCTGCAGAGGAGATGTTGCAGATGATGTGCTCTGTAAAACACTGGGGTACCTGCACTGTGCCAGACATCTCTAACCTTGACAATTACATACACGTGCAGTTTGACGAAGATCTCAGTGGGATTCTGCGTTGTCATCACAAAAGCCAAGAATGGATTTGATTTTCCACACAATTACTTTTAAGGAGTAGAACTTCTTCAGTCAAATTGTTTTTGTGTAAATAGTTCTTACGCAATAACAGACTTGATTTTTTTCTCTGTGAATCCTCACATAGAGACAATAAAAATAATTTTACTTGGCACAGCTAATAAATAAAATAATAAAAGCCCAAACACAAAAATCTGTGACTTTAGAGCTAAAGTTCAGCTTAGAGCCATCTAGAAACTTGAGGGCGAGTTTTACATTAGTGATGCTTTTTCCAGATGCTGACTGTTTACAGAGGTGTTCCACACGGTACTAGTATGCGAGTGCTTCACAAAATGAACTACAACTCTCTAGTGAAAACTTGAGGTTTGGAGCAGTTTGCAGCTAGTTAAACTATTGAAGTAAAACAAAAGGCTGAAGTCACAGACCCCACGAGCAATGGGTCAGTGCCTGTCAGTCTGAACTTGCTGTGCTTATTTGAAAATATGCCTTCAGCCCATCTGGCTTTGCAAGCTTGTTTGTTTGTTTGTCTGTTGGGCTTTTCTTCTTGTTGCTTCTCAAGGATAATGTGACTTTAGAATTAGTACATAATGGAAAATGTTATGTTAAGCATTTCCTTGTGCTTTCAGTTTAATCCATTAGAGATGATTTACTGATATACTGATTGCATTAAAAAGAGAGATGTCCCTATTTCTAAGTTTCTCTAGAGCTGTACTTTGTTTATGTACAAAGTCCAGTATGATTTTGCTATCTGAACAGTCTTTTAAAGTATCACTTTTTTTTTTTTAATGTCCTGTTTATGGTGTTTGGTTTTTCAGTAGGATAGGTTAGGACTTGCGTGAAATACGGACAAAATAATTCTGGATAACAGACCTCTGGCTTTCTTGAGACTTGTTACCTTCCTATCCTTTCAAGACATTAGCACAAAACACTATACATCCCTGCACTTGGCCTCAGAGGGTGCACATTTTCTCCTCAGGCAGGAGGCTGAAAAGCTTAGAGGAGGGGTCAGCAGAGTGGTGGGACCATCAGCTGCACTTGTTTCCGGGGTTGCCAGGACCGACTCCTGCCCAGGTAGGAGACAGCTGGTTCTTCACAGCTTGAGAGCATCCCACATAATGCAAAATCAGAGTGACTGTCAGAAGCACTGAGCATTCCCAGTTGACTGGAAAATGGCTAATCTTTTAAAGATTTTAAAAGAAGGACAAGAGAGATAGAAATTGCAAGCCTGTCAGTCTCACTTCAGTAACCAGTAAAATTATGGAGAAGATTATTTTGGGAGGTAATGAAAAGCACCTGAAGGACAATGCAGTTGTTGGGCACAGCCAGCATGGCTTCATGAGGGGAAAGTCCTGCTTGTCAAACCTTATTTCCTTTTATGACAGGGTAACCCACCCCGTTAAACAAGAGAAGTCAGTAGATGTAATCTCTTTAGATCTCAATAAAGCTTTTGATACTGTCTCTCTCAGGATCCATCTGGACAAGATGTCCAGCTCACAGCTGGAAAAACACATCATGTGATGGGTGAGCAGCTGGCACAGGGGTGGGGCACAAAGGGTTACAGTGAATGGGGTGACACCAGGCTGGGGACCTGTCACTAGTGGGGTTCTGCAGGGCCCCATCCTCAGCCCAGTTCTCTTCAACAACTTTATTACCAGTGTGGATGCAGGACTTTAAGGGATACTAAGTTTGCAGATGATACTGAATTCGGAGCTGCTGAGTCCTTCAAGGGCAAAGAAGCCCTGCAAAATTACTTTGATGAATTACAGAAGTGGTTAATGACAAACTGTAGGAATTTTCACAAAGATGTGCTGGATTCTGCACCTGCAATGGGTCATTCCTGGATGCACAGACAGGCTGGGGAAGGAGAGGCTGGAGAGTGGCACCACAGAAAAGGACCTGGGGGTCCTGGTCAGTGGAAAGTTGAACGTGAGTTAGCAGTTCCCAGGCAGCCAGGAGGGCCAACCCTGTCCTGGGGTGCATCAGGCACAGCATGGCCAGCTGGGCAAGGGAGGGGATTGCCCTGCTCTGCACTGCTCTGCTCTGGGGCGGCCTCACCTTGAATTTTGTGTGCGGTTTTGGGCACCACAATATAAGAGAGTCATAAAGCTAGTGGTGACTGTCCAATGAAGGGCAACAAAGGTGGTGAATGGCTTTGAGGGGACACCCTATGAGGAGCAGCTGAGGTCGCTTGGTCTGTCCAACCTGGGGAAGAAGAGACTGGGGGGAGATGTCATTGCAGTTACAACCTCCTCATGAGGGGAAGAGGAGGGGCAGGCACTGACCTCCTCTCTGTGGTGCCCAGTGACCGGACCTGAGGGGATGGAAGCTGTGTCAGAGGAGGTTTAGGCTGGATATTAGGAAAATGGGATTTTCACACAGAGGGTGGTTGGGCACTGGAATGGGCTCCCCAGGGAAGTGGCCACAGCACCAAACCTGACTGTTCAAGAAGTGGTTAGACACTGCTTTCAGGAACTTGATGTGACTTTTGGGGCGATCCTGTGCAAGGCCAGGAGTTGGACTCAGTGATTCTTGTGGATCCCCTACAACTCAGTATATCCTGTTATTCTGTGATTTTAAACCCATGGCTTTGGGGCGATTTTCGCACGACCATTTCACAGGCTACATCAATCCATCTCTGGCAAACTCAAACAACTGGGACTATGTCTCTCTCCAGACATAGTTCCAGTTGTTGACCAGACGCTCTCCTGGCCAAATAAAATGGTAATCCTTGCCAGATTTGGAATATATTATGTGTCTGTAGTTTTCCTATCTACAGTCCCCCATTCATTAGCATATGTTGAGTGCCAGTGTTAATTGCTTTCTCATCCCATGACTGTGAGGTAGGAGAGGTCATCATAGGCTGCATGGTGGTCTACAGCTCTTGTCTGGGTTTCTACCAGGACTCTTTTTGGATTTCAGGAATGTACATTTCCCAGAAACTGTTATCTTCTTGTGAAGGCTTGCAAATTTGTGTAGGTCAGAGCAGTGGAGGAGTTTTGTCAGTTGGGTAATTAGTTTCTGGTTTTATGATTAAACTTTTCTCTTGTTGATCTAAAATTTACATGTATTAGATGTCTGAAAATGTCTTGGATCAACACAAGCCTCTTACTAGCTTTGTATGTTAATTCACAATGTTGTATCTGCACCTTCACTGTCTATGAGTCTATTATATTTGCTTTTCATCTTCTCTTTTGTAGCTTGAGATGTAAATTTTTCCCCCTGTTGACAACATCACCCTACTATGGAATGGCTTTATGAGGGCAGTGGTTCAGCCTCACAGTGAACTTCAATTTCACAGACACCGAGTTATTAGAGATCATATTCACTGGCTAGTTTTCTTCAAGTTATATTTCTAAAAACCTTGTAGAAACATTCAGCTAAAGGTATAGGATTTGGGGTATTTTTAAAGTTTCATGGTATAAATAAGAAAAAGAAAAGATGACAAATGTTATACTAAAGTTGAACTGAAACAGTGTTTTAGGGGAGGGTGAAATCAACTGAAATATTTCTTACATTATCAAATTATCTAATTTTTCTAAATTATTTAACTTACGTTGGTTCCTTTTAATATTTCATAATAGAAGCTGAAAAGTTTCACTAGGAAAAACATTTTAGCAGTTCCAGATATAAATGCTTCACATCAAAATAGTTCTGCATTGACAGCTTTATTCCCTCCTCAAGTCTTCTTGGCTCAAAAACGTTCACCAAACTAACTCAAACCAAAATCAGACTCACTGATATTCCTTTTTTTGTATGTTCTGTGCTGATTTTTTATATATAATCTCTGCTATATATGTAGCACCTCTGATACAAATACAGCATCCCTCTAACAATTATCTTGGTACAGAAAAGCCTTCGTTTTGCATTAACTTTTTTTTTTTAGTAACATCTGCTACTATTAGTTCCTGGTAGGTGTTAGAAACCTTTCTTTCAGTGCTGAAATCTTACACTGAGCCCATGATGTGTCCCCGCAAAGTATTCAGTGTACTGCTTTTTGTAATTAACACTGCTTTTTGTGTATATTTCCCAGAGTGCTAATCAAAACAAATGGAAATGGAGGACAAAATCACTGCTACTAAGGAACAGAAAAATCTGCTCTTACATCTTGCCTGTCCTGCATAGGAACGAAGTTCTGTTTTAAGGGTAACTGTTTTCTGGTGCACCAGGCATCTCTCCATCACCACCTCCCTGCTGTCACTGGGGCATTGTCAGGCATGTTTTGAACACTAATTCTGTTCCTTCTGATGTTCTTTTTCAAAGGGAATACTTGTTTCTGGGCATTTTATTTTATTTACTTGGTCTTAACTCTCTTCTTTTTAATGCTTATTGGTCCATGCTTGCTACACTTTCTTCTTTCAAAACACAACACCCTCTTTTTGATCTTCTGGGGGTTTTTTCAGTCAGATATTCATATCTGAACTGAAATGGACATCCCCATGCGGTTAAATATTCGTGGTTCACTCTTCTTGCAATCTACTGACAACAAAGCAGTTAAGTAAATATTTCTGGAGGCTATAGGATTCCTTTCAACAGGAGAAGAGTTCTTTCTTCTTTATAAAAATAAAGAAGGAACCAGAAAATCCAAGAATTGGGAAAGTATTTTCTTTCTTGTTAAGCCTAAATGTGTATATATATGTGTGTGTGTGTATGTATATATTATATACATACACACATATATGTGACATTTTTCAAGGATTTCTGTGCTCCTGGAAGAGCATCTTACAAGAAGTTTTCAAAGTCTGTGTCCTTTCAGGACATACTGAATTCTCCCCTTATGAAGGACAAACTAACAATGTGTTGAGATGCATACTCAGTCACCAAGCTCTCATTTCCATATCTGGCAGTGACAATACCTTTTTTTCCTTTCTCTGATACACTGATAAACAGTCAAGATAAAGAGAATTATATTCTGAAGAGTCATTCCCTGACAAAACCCACAGTGTTTTGGATCCCAAACCACTCCCTACTTAAATCCTTTCTCCCCTTTTAATTTAGCTATATCCTCAAGCCCTGAAAATTTAATTAAAATAGCTTGGTACTCTGAAATTTCACTGGTCTTCCTCTACCACTAAATGGTTGCTGGGTGTTTAGAAATGCTGTTCTGCTTTACCATGTGTAGGGAAACTAATGGGAAACTATGAATAAAATATTTATTGAAAATCATGCTCATTTTTTCTCTGTTGTTAATGTTAATATTAATACCTTTATCTCTGGACTTCATAGAAAAATGCAGTATAATATGGCACCACTAGCAGCAGGAATACAACTGAATACCACTGGAGGGCAGTTCCAGCATCCCTCTCTAAAATATAGCCAAACTTCCAGAGTCACAGGGTCAGGCTTGCTAGTGTGTGCCCCTCTGGCCACCTTTTTCATCTCCTTTTCCAAAGACTGTCCCTATGGGCAAGGACAGTTTCATGTGTTTCCTCCCTCCTTTCCTCATTCCCCATTTTGGCTACCTTCTTTCCTTCAGCAGCTTTCTTCACCTTCCAACAGCTCTATCATTTTTTGTTAGGAAAAGTAGACACATGCAGCTGTAAAATGATGACATTTGCTAGGTTCCCTGTAAACATCTGGAGGAGGCAGTGTTTGTGCAACATCATCCCGAGACAGCCCAACAGAACAAAGTTACCAATTTCCTGCCCTGTGGCCTGCAGCAGGGCCATCTTACAGTCCCACAACTCCTCTTTTTGTCACTCCCCTTGTTTGTCCCCTGGGTGCCAGTCATGAGGTTTGACACCATTGCAGGGCCAGGTGTCTCCCAGGATCCTACTAGATGTGTGGGGCAGGATGGTCAGGCTGCTGGGAGGAGAAGAGGAATCCTGCAATATTTTCCTGGCACGAAATTAATGGGGACAGATCTCAGTCTCTAAAGAGCAGGTTCAGTTCAGGATTACAAGCAGAGATCTGAGAGGAGGAGAACATCACACTCAAAACCATTTTTAAATGCTCTTTTTCCTCCTCCACTGGTTTGCTTGTTCTCCAGCCCAGGAACTCGGTAGAACTCAGCCATTCAATGAATGCCACATCTCAATCCACAGCTTTGTAGTGCACTGGAAAATCTCCTTTTAGAGGCATATGTTCCCCTGAACACAAGGGGAACTTGTGAACTCCTGAACTGAAGCTGCCAGTTCCAAACCACACCTTGGACCATTCTGGCTGCAAGAAAAATCCTTCAGAAGAAGTACTAATGCCAGGCAAGTGCTGCACTCCACAAAGATGCTAAAACAATAACTTTGGGCCTCGGGAGCTGTCCTGTAAGTTTCATGGGACATTAGCCCGAAACTTTTGTTCAGATTGCAATACCTATCTTGATGAAAAAGGGAAACTCAGTGAGAGACAAAAACGAATAAAACAAAAGAAATTCAATGAGTTGTTCCTCCAAGATGATCACACTTCTTCATAGATAAGTCTCTGAAAGCTGTGGTTACTATAGCTGGTCCTTCTGAAATCAGTGAAACACACTCCTGCAGACACATCCATGTACAACCTTCTATTTTCTGCTGTATGCTGCATCTTTTCGCAGGGTTGTGAGACAAACGTGAGAAAAATACTATGTAATGAGTAAAAAACTATTCCCAAATCATTCCCTGACATTGATGAATTTGTTTGGACACTTTCAGTAGCGAAAGAAGCTACACCTTGCTCTGCCAGCTCAAAAAGTCTAGAGCTGTCAAGGTAATAAAACGTGGGAATTAGCATATAGGACATTTGATTTATCACTCCTAAAACACTGTTGGTATTCCTAAATGGAGGAATCATAAGATTGAAATACAGGATTTTGACGTGGTTACTTTCTCACACAGCTTTCTGCCTTTCTGGAGATGGAAGCATAATCAGACTTAATCTACATTTGTTTAAAAGGAAACTATTTATTCTTGTCAGAAAAATCAGAGAAAAGAAAATACAAAGAAATACTAAAGTTGTAAAAGGGTTTGATCAACTGGAAGGAGATAAGCTCTACAGTCTGATGAGAAGTCTGGAAAAACAAGAGACAGTCTAAAAACTAGGAAATAAAGACTGAAAGGGGAATTCAGGCACAGCTATTTCAATCAAAAAGTAATAAGTGTGTGGAATAAATTATTGCTAGGTGAAGCTATTGAAGCAAATAAGAGGAATTAATTTAAAAGACAGCTAGACATCTTTATGGAGAAAGCAAAATCTTCACAATTTTTCTACTTATATTCCTTGGGTTAGATCCAGGACTTAGTGTCAAAAAAAAGGACCTAGGAGGACTTGAACTGCTTAAATCCAGAAATACATCCAAAAAAGTCCCAACTGACTACTGCAAATGCTAGAAACACCTGGGTTACATAGTGCCAAACGTGTTGAGACTTAGAAGAGGGTCTCCACATCCCCTAGGGCTGTGTTGGTCCATCCCAGATCATGGTGCTGGCTCCCACCCCAGTACAGATTTGGACCAGTGTTCCCCAGGGGCCTGATGCAAAGCCTGGTTTTCCAGCATGCCAAATGCAAGGCAGGGCACTAGGTCCCACACAAAATACAGTAGCAGCTGGCACTTGACTTGAAAATTATGAGAGGTATAGTGCTAATCTCTATCTTTGATATAGTGCTTTGATGATAACATTATGGGATGAATGTAGAGGACCCTGATGCTTTTTTTTTTCCTGGATGGGACTGAAATCTGAATGTTCTGAATGTAAGAGAAAAGGATGAATCCCTTTCCTCCAAGGGAGATTAATCATGCAAAAGGGCATTTCAGACTCACTCAGACAGAGAAAAAGTAAGAAGTTGCATGAGTATATGCTACTGGATGGGCAGATGGGGAACGTTCCTATATAGTGTTTGCTCTTTCTCAGGCTTATTGCTGTTTTTTTATCATACCATCTGGTTACATTATTTTTATTAGTCTGGGATACTTCTACCCTGGCTGATAAAAATACTCTTATCATACAAGTTTTCAAAAAAGCTTATTTCATTACCTCTTGAGCAGCTTCAAGCTGCCAGTGGAGGACACCACAGGGAGACTGTGAGATGGCTGTGGCTCACAATCTGGAAGATATGAGTGAACTGGGCAACGTAAGCCTCGGATCATAAATACGTGTTGGGCTCTGACTAACATTTACAAGAGCCAAAAAGAGACTGTGGAATTGATTTCAGAAACTTTTAGGACATTTCAAGCTGTCTGCAAGATGTCCCCTTCTGTCCCCCCACCTACTCCCCACCCACTTAAATTGCAATCATATGTTATCAGAGTGACTCCAAACAGGCTAGGACAGAAAACCGTCTTGTCTTTCATTTAGGCTGAGTCACCCACCACTCAGCTGTTGGGACAGACTTTCATCTGGGTGCTGGGATTGCATACACTGTGCCTCTGAAGCAGAGCTGGAGGCAAACAGAGGCAGACAGCTCTGCAAGGCTGCCCAGACAGGATAGGGGATCCCAGGGATACCGTCCTGACAGGGAGAGAGCACCCCAGGGAAGCAGCACCACATTCTTGACTTCCTGTGACTCAAATTACACTATGTCACCTCTGCAAGGCCACAACTGGAAAGTGAAGTGTGCAACTGGAGCTGTTTTTCAAGGAGGCCCAGGTGCTGAGGGAGTTAAGCCTCTCTAAGGTTCAAACTGATTTATACACAACTTGCCATGGTGCTGAAAAAAAAAATAAGCACCTTGGCAAGATTTGTACTGATAAGAAAATATCCTGTTAAATTAGTACTGATAAGCGCTCTGCACTGATTTTCTGAATTAACTCTGCATGACCCAAAAGAAACGTGCTCAGTGATGTAATTATATTGTGCTTGGATCTCTCTAATAAGACTTTCTCCTTTACATCTAGTTCAGAGGTCAAGTGAACACCATTAATGCTATGGAAAACAGGGCAGAGGTAGTGCTGGACTAGGACTGGCACCTGCCTAGGAAGGGGACTAGGTCATCATCTGGAGGTAGGTCTAGGGATGGCTTGACTGAAGAAAAAGGCAGAGGCTGTTGAGAAACAGAGGCTCACCTGGTAAAGGAGGTGGGCAAGCATTCCTGCCAAACTGCAAAACACAGCCGCTATTTTAATAGGCTGCTATTTTTAAAATACAGAAGGTAGTAATAATTTGGAGGAAAGATGAGAAATTACTTCTGAAACACCCAACTTCTGTTTCTTTTAAAGAATTTGTGATGCTTCTATATCTAAATTTCTGTTATAGAATGGTGAGTGATTGCTCGTATGAAGATCACAGCTTACGTAAAGAATGCAGAAGCAAAAATCTGCTCATATCTAATCCTGGCTCTGAGACTTTGACCTTGAGCACATCACTTAACCTCAAAGGAACAGCTTGAGGATTCATGAGCTGGTCCTTGAGGAGTGCTTTGAAGATGAAAAAGGCTTTATAAGTGGGAAATATTATGTGTTCTGGGACCTGGAAATTTTCAATGTTTGTATATATAATCATTTACAGAGGATTTGCTACATAAAAGAAACCGTAAATTTTGCTGAAAATTGCTGGAGTGAAGATAAGAACTGCCTTTTCCGACTGAGAGGATTTTTCATTGCGGTCTTACTCTTTGTTTCCATAAAGACTTTACAACATGAGTCGGGGATGACTGTTCTCGCTTGTTTCAAAGGGAGCAGTTGCATTTGTCACTTGTTGGTCAACGAGTGCAAGGGTGAGGGGGAAGGTTTACAGGAAATATGCTCCTGAGCTACACAGCGTAACCCACAGTGCCGACTCGTCCCCAGCCAGGAGGTTAGATAGGCTGTGTGAGGTGCCTACCCTGTGCAAGAGGAATGCCAATCAGCATTCACCAAAGCTACAGTGCCCCGTTGACAGCAGATATTAAAGTAAGCAAGAGCATGGAAGCGTTGACTCTAAGGAGGTGGTTGACTCCGTAGGCTTCAAAGGAAGATTATGCATTAGCATCCTATTAGGATTTTTCCTTTGAATCAGCTTTCAAAGAAGAAGGCAGCTGCACAGAGCTGGTCTCTGCTGTATATTATAAAACATATTTTTATAAATGTATGAACAGGCTTAGGTGGCATGGTGTCTTCAACAAAATGGGACAGAACTCTGATTCTGGAGGTGTCTCACCTTCATAGATCCTGCCTTTCCCTACATCATTCAAGTTTGTGATAGTGCTATTGACAACAGCAGCATTAAGTCTGTGCTGTTAAAAGAGAGGAATTGTCATGAAAGGGGTAATTATTTAGGGGTATCCTAATTCAACAGTGAGCTGGGCAAGAGTGTGGTATTGATTACCTTGCTGAGCCTGCATCCCACTGACAAGAAAGATTGCAATGCTCTCAGAGGCAGAACTTCCTTGTGCATCTCTTAAAGATCTATCAAAGACAAACCTGCTTCTGGACCATGTACTCCTAATGAATTTGTATTATTGTTGATACAGCATGCATTATATCTACAGGCTATGAGTGCCCAATGGACTTGAGCTTGCTGCTTCCAAATAAATCAATTTCAGGCATGTTTTCCCCTTAATCTGTGTGAAATTGGCTGGCTCAAATCCTATATTCTCCACTTAATCAAATTGCTTATTGAAATCAATGGAGATTCTGACTGAGTAAGGACCACCTTGTTTGTCTGATGGCCTCTGCAAGAGTAATGTGCATTTGTATACATGAAATGAAGAAGGCAGAGTGTAAAGAAATTAAAATTACACAAGGAACGCTCAAGCATACAAGGAACAAAAATAAATGAAACTGTATATTCAAAAAGTGAGGACACTGAACGTTACTTCTTAATGAGACTTTTTTACCTTTTTGCTTGTCTGACAGTAGCTGATTTGCTATGAGTTCAAGAAACAGAGGGAAGAAAAGTGAGAATATTTTACATACCAGAATAAAATGTTCTCTTGAACATGTAAGGGTTTTGTTTCTCACACATGCGTGAGTCCTTCTGCCTCTAGAGAATCCACCCAGAAGTTGGCCATCAGGAGTTTCCAGTAAGCAGTTATCTGGGGATCATGCTGGAAATGCAAAGCTGCAGTTAGGACAAGTAGTCATATTCATGTTTGAATCTAAAGAAAACCTGAACTGCTGGACAAAATGGAAACAGTCTAGAAACTCCTCATGAGGTTCCTCTGTTCTCTCTCATCTCACATTATTTTCTCACTGACCAGCACCAGGACAAACATCCCAACAAAGCCATCTTTTTCTGCCCCCTGTATTGTCTGGAAGAGTTGTTTGCTTCCCGTTGGGCACCATTACCAGCACTAGGATAAGTGTTTGGGCTCCATACATGCCTATTCTCAACCCCACTCCCCAGGTACCCAATAGGTTGTGAAGTGCTCTGCTGAGGAATGCTCTCAAGCAGGTACCTGCTCTTCACTTGGGCAGCTCCCAGCACCATGGGACTCTCAGCCTCTCCAAGGAATACAACTTGCAGAAAGAAAAATACAGAGATCCATAGCAGAGTGAGGTTATCTCAACTTATCACAAATGGGTATTTGTAGGAGAATCATATCATGCACAGCAGGATCTGTGAGTAATCCAGCATCTGGCACAACCAAACAGTAATACCTGATCAGGTTGGAGAGAGAATTGAAGCATGAGAACATTTAATTATCTACGCTATCTTTAGAATATCCAAAGTATTTTTGTACTTCCTGTTACCTCTGTAGCAGACACTTCATTTTTCCGTGTAAAATATTTTAATTACATAAAATGCTCAATTAGAACTTTAATTTCCGTTCTAGAAAACAAATGCGCCATGCAAATCACTGACTTGCTCTTAATTTCTCTAACAATCCTCTCAAACTTTTCAATAGATGCTCCCAGTTCTCTTCCCTTTAACAATGTCTACAGGAATCTTGAACACCAGACTTACTACTGCTGCTCTCTGCAGCTTTATTTAAAGGAGAAAAACCTAGGTCCTCTGCCAGGCCTTCCTTCCCTCAGCTTCTCCCTTGAATATCTTTCCTGCAGACATCCTGGAGGACTGCCAGACTGCTGGTTGGAAAAGTCTTTTTTATAGGAACTGATTTTGGCAGTCAAAACCTAGATATGTCATAGTGAAATTTGTATTAGAGCACATCTAGTATAAAAGGAAAGCACTTGCTCTGGACAAAGGTGGGGTCATATGAAGCAACCAAGATTACTAAGAATGGGATAAGCAGATCTTAGCTTTATAGAGGCAAGGAACTGAATGGGGAAAGGAGAGGGTTCAGAAAGGTAGAGGGCTGGGGGAGAACGTGATAGATTTGAGGGCAGACGGAGGAAGGATGGAGCAGCAGGGGCTCAGGGCACTGCCAGAATGGAGATGAATGCTGCAGGAAGAAGATCCAAGACGGCTCCCAGGGGCTTGGGGATGTGAAATACATTTGGAGGCTATGACTACAGCTCCTTGCTGTAGAGCAGAGAAGTCTCTATTTTTCCAAGACTGGACTGAAGCATGGGACAGGCTAAATAACTTGGTGTGAGGATCCAGGATCCACTGGATTCCTATATTTTTACATAGGAAACTGTGGTTTGATCATACAGATACTGCCTTTTTTCAGCAGATCTGGAATCTTGATTTTCAAGATCATACTCACTCTCCAAATCACTTTTGGCTGAAAATTTGCAATGGAATAAAAACCCATAGAAAACTCATCTTTACCCTTCTTCTACCAGATGTTGTACTGTAGCTACAGTCACTCTAGAAATCTGTGGCTGCACTACATGCCAGCAGAATGCCTGCTGCATGCATTTAAAGTCTGATTCATCTAAATCAAAGAGCACAATGCTTGTGGCTCTCCTTAGATCTCCAGCACAGGAGAAACCTACCTGTGTCATACCGATGTACTCTTGCAGAAGAAATCCCTTCAGCTCTTTTGCTTGTCTGCCCAGCATGATGCAGCAGCACACACAGAAACCAGAACCAGCCTCGGCCCTCTCACAGAGGCTCTTGAAGGAATGCTGCTTTTTTAGCAGCACCTTTTGCTTGGCTCCAGCATCCCACCTCTCTGCAGAGCCATCGTCCTGTGCAGAGGTTCATCTGTAATGTACTTACACTGCAGCTGGCTTGCAGGGCAGGTATCTCTGCACAGTGCTGCACTGGGTGGGGCAGATTCCCCTCCCTGCAGACAAAAGGCTGAGCTCAGGCTGCAGAGGCTGGCAGCACTGAGTTGCTCTAAGTGTTTGTGTCCAGCTGCCAGCAGGGATAGTCACAACAGCAGGGAACACTGATGGAGAAGATGCCAGAGATGACAAGCAGAACTAGAAAACCTGTGATGGTCTCAGCAAGGCTGGGGCAAAGCCTGATGGATTGGGCAGGCATAACAGAGAATGGCTGAAAACAGGAACTCTCTTTGTGAATGAATGTATGGTTTCTGTGGAAAAGTTCAAGGAAACATATGAAAAGTAATGAATCTTAGTTAAAGCTCTAGGCGTTATTGTAACACCATGTGTAACAACAAGTGTTACTGCTCTCAGATTTTGATGTGCAAATCTGAGAGCAGTAGGCATCAATCTGTTTGGGGATGAAATTATAAATAAGCAGATAACCAGTAAATGAATAAAACAAATTGAAACCACCCTGCATGTCAAAGAAATCTGTGACAAGTGACATACTTTCACATGGGTGATTGGAAAAAGGAAAGAAAAAAAAGCCAAAGAAATTTAAAATAACAAGATGTCAGGCAAGCTAGAGTTGAATGCAGAAGGATTAAACACTTTCGTGATGTAATATCACAGCCTTCCCAGGGCTTACATCGAAGACTGACTTGGCCTTCTTATTTAATTACACGCTGATAGACCATCATGAGACCTCATGGGAAATCTTGCAAGATCTTGTGACAGATATTAAATTAGCATTTGCCTTCACCGTAAATATAATCTGATCAAAAACGTTTCATGTGTGCAAAGAAGCCAAGTTTGAAAAAGAATGGTTCAGCCACAGAAAGAAATGACATCTATAAAATCAGCCATTGGGGAAGAGAAGAGGTAAATGATCAGATATTTTTTTTCTTTGAAAAT
Organism: Tichodroma muraria; assembly: GCA_013390105.1. NCBI lineage: Eukaryota > Metazoa > Chordata > Aves > Passeriformes > Sittidae > Tichodroma > Tichodroma muraria. Next base: position 36,659 of record WAAG01063696.1, on the reverse strand, counting down.
GCAGAACAGAAGGGGTGATATGCATGATATGCTTGTAGACTTATCCCCTACATGACACCAGAGTCTTATTGAAACGTGGATGCAGTTTCTCAATTATTTTAATATGAGCTGCTATCCAAAGAACTGAGTGATGCTAACTGGTCTTCTACAGCAAGACAGATGTTTACACTTCCTCCCTTCTGCTTGCCCCAGGGTCTGTACAGCTGGAGCTGATCCAGCCTAAAACACATCTTGTCTCTCAGGTGTCTTCTGAGTGGGAGCCTTTCCCACAGCTGACTCCCTGCCTGGAGGCAGGAGAGAAGACATCACATGTACTTTTTTTGGTGAAGCTGAGCTTCAGTACTTGTGTCAGGGTCCAAGGTGCAGTACCACAGGATTAAATAGACCTTTACCAGGAGAGCTGTAAGACACAGAGAATGACTTCAGAGAAAAAAATGTGAAATCAGGACAAATAGGAGCTTCTGGGAGTTCCTCCTCTGCAATCTACCCATTAGGAGCATTTAAAGGTCCCTAGATCAGTTCCTTCAAGCACCCTGCTCCTTCCTCACAAACCTTGTCAAAGCAAGGCTGCAGGGGCTACTCAAGGCTGTGTGGTTTCAGAGATACTGGCAAGCAGGTCTGAGTTGATTCCTGAATCCTAAAGACATCCCCACCTTTAAAGCACTCTTCTTAGCAGAGGTAGAAAGTACACAGGGAGAGGAGCATCTGCTCCATGGCAGCGTTACTGGTGAAGCCCATGACCAGCAGGAGAAGGAAGAGGTGACCCTTTAGATCACCCAACATTTTTTTTTATTATTTTTTTTTTCTTTTTCTGTGAGTTTTATACTGGACAAATGCTAAACATTTGAGCCTTTATCTAAACCAGTCATTCAACACTTTCAAGCTTTTCTCATCAATTGGGATATAACTCCTAATAATGTGGATATAACATTGACTTAGCTTCACCAAGAACAAACACATAAAATAAAGGTGCTGCAGAGTTTCTGTTACAACCTGTCCAGTTCCTAACAGGAGAGCAGTGAAGATTTTCCACAGAGGAAGCCGTGAACCAAAAGAACCCTATTTTTTTCTGATGTGTCATATGATCGCATAAATACTTTCAATCTCGTTGGAACTGCATGTAAACAGAAAAAAAACAAACGGGGAAAAAAGGGAATGTTAAAGGACAGTGACTATGGAAAATAAGTGGTAATTACTCTTAAAGCAATTAAAAAAGGAGTAGATATAGCAAAACTATTGAACATGCAGTTTCATACTCTAGCATCAAGTTCTCTTAAATGAGCTGCCTTTTTATTCATTTATTTCTCATATTCTTGCATTGCTTCTTTATGATTTAGTCATTAAGAAATATGTTCAGTTAGACTCCTAAAGACATGAAGTGAGGACTCTAAAAGGGAGCTGAGTTAAAGTTTGGAAGAAGGCTATGTGTTTCTTTTCTCTCCACACTTCCAGGAACCATACAAGTTTTTCTACAGGATTTATTTCTATGTAAAATAGAAGTCACCCACAATCCATATTTTGTTATAAACTGGAGAAGAGAGATCAGAAGTCTGGGATGGTTCCTGTGTCTGGTAAAAGGAGTGCTATAGAGCAGCTCAAGTAGCTCCAATGAAAGGTGAGTAAGGTGTTTTCATTAATCGCACGTATGCTGCCATAGTGATATAAATCACTGAATAGAGCCTGCTTTGGAATTCTGAAGGCAAGAGTCTCAGCTGCAAGTCCAGAATATCTGATGGGATAGAGAAAACATATTTCCTTCAAATCATCTTAATATCATATTAATGTATTTTGCACATTTTACAGAAACCTCTGGGTTTCTCTAAATGCCAGTCAGTTTTGCATGGTCCCGGAGGTCAGGCCAGGTGATGGCTTTCTGAGGCTTTGGAACATCCAGGTCATGCTTCTTCTCTCCTGTGGGGGAGTTTGGAAGGGCACAGTTCAAAGCTCCCAAGCTTTAATACTCCACCTGGAAATCACTTTGTCACAGCTTTGTTTTCAACATGCGGGTCTCATGTCACCTCTTCTAGGATGAAGAGCAGCACAAGGACAGACAAAGGGCAGTGAGATTCCCAGCATTTATCCTCCACGATTACAGTGTTGTTTTCTCTGTTATGTGATGTTTGAGGTCTGGCCTAGGTGACTCTACAAATAGTTGCCTTATCTGATTGAAAAAAGGAAGTTGAATTTGCTTTCAGGAGTTGTGTCAGTCTTTTCTTGAGCTGTGCTGCACAGTTTATCTTCTGGGAAATGACAAAAGAGCCGTGTTCAGCTGCTCTCCTCCACAAGGAGGAACTCCTTGAAGGGAAGATGAACCAGAGAATGGTTTTCCTTGAAGGAAGTGAAGACTTAGTGTGAAATTTCAGTTTTTAGACATGATCAAGTACCTAGGAAATTATCAACCATTGATCCCTCTAGGTTTCAGGATAAGGTGATGGAACAGCAAACATGACTGCTGGGAAAAAAAATTAAGTTGGCCTGATGACAGTAGGTATCACATATTTGCTCTTCCTTATCATGAGTCTGTGTGGTCTCCCCTGAGATACATTTTTGGGATGTTAGACACCACGAATGCAGATTCAGAGAGGAACAAGACAGTGAAAAGTACGTTAATATGATTTCTTATGTGGCTTACTATTGCATTAAGAGCAGAGAAATTTGGCAGAAAATAAACCTCCTCATGTCCCAGCTGGTCCTCAGAGGTCAGACGGACTGGGTACAGCTGGATTAACTTCTTATTAGAACCGAGTGGGCACTGTAAGTCTGCTGACAATCAGTAAAGCTCCAGATGCATAGATTTCACGGGTTACACTGTAAGTCTGGTCTCATAAGTAGTGCAGTTTACCTGTAACACTGTAACTCTGACCGAGTTCAGTAAGAACTTTCATGATCCAGATTCATGAACAGTGTGATTTATCAAATCAACAGGTGATAGATAGATTCTTGTCAGATTAGCAGCGATAAATTCACAAGGCCTACAAAATATAAGCTCACCCAAGTGTTCCTGGGTATACGCCGATGCACTAAGAGAAGGAAATCTTACCAAAGAGGCATCTCTGCTTTGGGGAGGAGAAAGGAGCAAGCCCATTGCCGCATCTGCAAGGTGGTCATACTCTCGTCCTCTGCCAGGGAGGATTTTGAATGCTGAATTTATACTTTTGGGAGAAGTGGAGGTGAGACTGTAGTCAAATACTCTGTTACTGCTGACATAAATGGGGGATGGACGGCACAGGAAGCCACTTTATATGTAATTGAGGGACATCAAGAGTTACAAAGAGAGGGATTATGGAGGTTGTGGGGTTTGTTTAGGGGCGGAACAGAACCATGACACCTTTGTATCACTTCTCTGCTACCTGGCCAGTTGCAGTGATAATGCACCCTAATGAATCATCCCCATCAGAGACCATCACACCCACGGTAACCCCTTCACCATATATCTCATGGCATATCTCATGACTGTAGCTACACTCATAGATATTTTCTTGGCTATAGGTGTGAGGAAAGATATGTCAAGTAAGATGGTGTTCAGGGAACTTTGGCTGTTCCTGGGAAAAAAATCAGGCAAATTTTTAATAGTCTTTTTACATAGTCTTTTATTTTTCCCTGCACTTTGCCTTTGAAATCAATTTTCCTGCTTCAGTTCTCATTGCCATGATTTGTATACTCACTTATGGTTTTGCCAGTTGCAAAAGGCTTTACTATCCAAAGTTTTCTGCACCTTTTTGCCACACATATTTTTATTATATAAGTAGTAAATTGCTTTATCATTTTAAGTCCTTTGTCTGTTGTTAATAGTTTTGTTTTATACATGTAATTTAAAAACCAGAACATTCTTTGTGCACATACTCACCATACAGGCTTGAAGTCCTCAAGTCTTTACCCAGGAGAAGTGTCAGAGTGTTTAAAAGAGTAATTTTCTTTAAGGAAACATATAGAGTGATCTTTCAGTATTTCTGCTTTAAGAAGGGTTTGCTTCGAAATCCTGAATACATAGTAAGACATGACTGGTGTCTACCACACTGGTTTTGAACTTCTGCAAGAAGTGTATAAAGACAGAATACTAGAATTTTAGATCTGATTTTAAACCCATTTTTACAGAAGGAATATTAAAAAGCTGACAAAGAAATTTCAAGGTCAGTAAGTCATTGTAAATTGTGTGTATGAGCATTAACATTGCTGACAGTGTGCAACATGTATATCCTTGCCTCATGCCACAAGTCAAATCAAGGCTGCACCTTCTCTGCTGGCTTCATGTTAAGGGTTACCTGTAGGAGTAAAAATCTTTCTAAGCTAATAGAAAAAGAAGCAAGGTGATTAATGACCAATGACATCCATCAAAAGAGAGAATACTTTCTTGAATAATTAAATTGAGTCTCCATAATGTCGTTAATTATAAAACACATTGAGCAAATTCAGCTTTGAAAAATTGCTTTGAACAATGGCATTTATTACTTCTTGTAATAATATATGCTACAGAAACCGTATATTCATCGCTAGAAACATCGCTATCAAGCCCAGTGATACACACACTGTAAGAATTTCACTCTCATCCAGAGGAACTCCCGAAGTTGAGTGTGTCTGTGACTGAAAATGTAGACCCATTTCAGTAATAGGAATTTTAACATTGACTTCAATGGAAACATGCATTCCCTCATATATTTTCAGAGGTAATTGAGCCTAACATGATGAATAGACCATCTGTACAGTCATGAATCTTAGCCACAGAAAACATTTAGAACTAATAGAAAAGGAAGTTGTAGGACCTTTTTGAACCATGCTCAACGGGGCTGGTATTTCACTGTCACAGGTAATAAGAGAGAACTTGTGATATCTAGAAAGAAACAGGTATGTTTAATAAAGGAAGTTGAAAAATACTCAGTTCTTCCTAGAAAGATTCAACACACTGGCAAAAAAAGAGCCTGATTCAATCCTAAAAAAGTGCTCTCAATATATATGTCCGTGTCTGTGTAGTTTGGCATGAGTTATTGCACATCTTTTCAAAAAATATACTCCAGATCTGGAAAAGAGCCCCCACTTATTTACAATTCTAAATCAACATATTTTTTATCAGCCATATAAAAAAAGGCAGTTCCACAGCATACCAAGATGCAAATATCTATGTATTTTTTTACTTCTGCATTAACTTCTTATTGAGTTATTTCTTATTTTAATTTTCTTGACTATAAACATAACATTTAAACATTTGTTTGACTTATGGTAGTATCTCCCTCTTGTGAGATGCTTATATTTCAACGGGTGTTACTTTAGAATGTAATATGGCTTTTGTCCATTTTTGTGAGGAACTTTTAATAGGACAACATTATTTTTACAGACATGCTAAATATTAATCCAACCAGCACATAGTTTATGTTATCCCAAAATAGAACTTCCTGAAGGGAACTACTACAGTTACTTCTTAGAGCATATTTTTTCTGACTTCCCTCTGTACAAAAGAAAATTTCGTGTGAGCATATTTTAAGAAAGTTGCCCTTATTCATAATCTTTTCTTTTCCTTGTCTTGCCTTCTGGTTTTGTCCATCCTGAATAGTTATTACCTATTGACTAATATTGCTACCATTTTTTTAATTCCTCCACGCAGGCAGGCAAGCTGGTTGTAGTTAGGAATAAATTATCTGCTTCTCTTTTGTGTCAAGACTTTTCACGCCATTGTGGTGGGCCAGTGGGCTCTTGGCTGCACCTTTAGAAGAAAGCAGGGCACTACCCAAGTGGCTGCAGAAGAGCCCTCTGAAGCAGAAGCAGTGCAGAGGCAGCCCTGGGCTTTATGAAACCCCATGGCAAACAGGGGAGTCTCTCAGCCTGCAGTTGGAGAGCACCTGCTAGAGAAAGCAGCTGTAGAAGACAAGGCTGACACGCCAGCGGGAGGGAATTGGTAACGTCACTGAATATTGCATTAACAAGCACTGAGGGGAGCACAGAAGAGAAGCAAAGTGTCAAATATCTAGAAACATCCTAAAAGCGGCTGAAGGACCCCTGAGGTGTGGGAGAAGAGGGCCTGGAGCTTGGAAGCAGCAGGGGGACATGAGGGCATTTGATACCTCCTTTTGCGACTGGGGAAGAGACCAAACACCGTCTTCACCATCCCTGCAGGGAAGGGATGCCACAGGCAGTGCTGGCTCTGTGCTGGCTCAGGCCAAGTGCTGGAGCTGGTCATGGCACCCTGCAGCCTTACAGGCACCCTTTCACAAGATGCTGCTGCTTGCCATCCCCTCACAGCTCCTGACTGAGGGACTGCTACAGGGCCATCTCAAAGCAGAGAGTGCACCTGCACTTAAGTGTTCATCCTTTGTCCCCTGGTCTGTGTCAGGCAGTGGTAAAGCTGGGTTCTGCAGGATTGCTCCCACCTGGGAGCAACGCAGTGGCTGGGTCTCAGCAGCTGCTCTATTCCCTTCTGCTGCCAAACCCCCAGTCCCTCCAACCATAAGCAGTGTCACGCTGTACTGTGGGGAGCTCTAAATCTTTCCTTCCTTGTGGCTTCTGCTTCTCATGTGTCCCACCAACAATCAAAATAAAGTCACTATAAAACCCATCCTACAATAAGGAATCCTTCTTCCTTGTAGGGTCCACCTCTCCTGTTGGAGAAGGTAGCTAAAATATTTGTAGTAGTAGATAACATTAAAGGGTTATAATACCCCGTAATTTTGCAACCTTAGTTTTGTAGACTAAATCTCTAAATGTTGTTAGTTGCAGTGTATTTTTTTGTGAACCTGCTACATTTAAATATGGAGCCAGTAATTTAGAGAGTGGAGTAGATATTTAGCAGTGCTAAACTGCTAGGGAAACACACATAACGGACACCTGCTTTATACAAACCTCACCCTCTGTCTACAGGCAAAGTTACAAAGAAGGCATTTGTTGAGATCTTTGTTTTTATTACATAAACACTCGGACAGGAGAAAAACCTGCCTTGATAGGCTGATTTGGAAATATTTTTAAATATCCTGCAGGCATGTAAATTTTGGAAACTCCACAGCAAACAGTGGCTTCCGTATTAAACATACAGGAATCGCTGTGTTTAAAAAATATGAAGGCTGTGATACAAATCAACACGTGTCAGGAAGCTAAAAGTTAGGATGGTGCTAAAGTCTCCATCTCAGCTTAGCTCCTGGTTGCTCAACACAATGCAGAGCACAACCCTCACTACATCAGTCACCTAACAATTGAATTACACCTGGATCTCCCCTCAAGTGTTTCTTGTTACCATGAGGTTTGTGCCCCAACTTCAAAATTACATAAGCAGCTATTTCTCTGTTTATGTCTGTAAAATTTATCCCAATATTAAAGTGGAAGTACAGTTTGGGGGTAATATGTATGGACACATGTCCTGATAAGGTGGTGTGTCGGTCATTTCTTAGAGTAACCCATTCAACATCTTTGAACTTTTTGTAAACAGATGCTTGAAGACACCATGGAGCTGCTGTGGCTGAAATCCTACTGTAAATATTGTTTTCTCACTGGAGAACATTGCTAGGTTTGCAGTCACAGCTAAGCTGTTACTTGGCAATAAAATCGTGATCTGAATTACACTCCAATGTCATTATATCATCTGCAACATCTGTAGTCAGGATATATTTGGCATTTCAAGGTTGGGAGAAGGGAGAAAGCATCCTCACAGAGCAGTGCTGGTGCTTGGGAAGAGCCACAGGGGAATTAGGTTGCCTCCAAACACAGTGCTGCTTTCAAATGCTTATTGTGTGGTGGGGAATGGCCTCTGGAAACTATTATTTTATAAACAACAACACAAAACATCCCTGTTTTGGGGAAGCTTAGGACAGTAATTGCAGGATGCATGGAGGAGCACAAATAGCAAATCATAGTGGTACTGCTGAATGCAAGGGAGCAATGGTTTCAGGTCATGCACAGCAAGCAGACAAGGCTTCAGAGGACCTTCAGGACAGAACTGGGATCATCTGTGCAGGAGGATAATTGTAGAAGAGGTTGTGCCTATACTAGGCTAAAACAAAACCCCCATTCATCTTTTGGTATTCTGCCTCTGCACGGGCTGCTTGCTCCTGTCCTATGTCCGAATCAAAGGAACTAAATGCCCGGCCCTGTTCCTTCGGATTTATTGCTGCAGTGGGATTTCTTCCTCCTGCGGTCAGAGATAAGATTTTATTTTTGCTTGAGGCTCTTAGATCATAAGGCTGTCTTTGTGCTCATCATTCTGTGTCATTCATGCCTGTTGCTCACTCCATCTTAATGAATAACAAGGAAAAAAGGGTGACTTGTAAGCCTAAACCCACCACCGTGACCATGCCTCATTAATGACTGCCATTAAGGTATATTGAGTTTCTCTCCTGACTAGAAGAAAACAATTATTATCATGCCGTTTACTTCATTTTCCTGACATCTATTTTGAGTGGCAGCTGCAATATGTATTTTATAAGGCTCACTTCATTTCTGACCACTATTAGCAAAAGCAGAATAGTAGAGCATGTACAAAGAAAAAGGGGAAGGAATGAGCTGTCAGAGAGTGAAGATGAGAGACTTTTCCTGATCCTCAGCCATGCCGTTGTCAAGCAAGAGCCTGATATATTGCAGATTTTTTAAGAAATTCATCTATAACCCTTGGGGTAGAACATCTCTGAAACCAGCTTGAGTCACCTAATCCACATATGTTATTCTCTTGGTTTTCCAGGCATACCAGAATTAAAAGCATATTTTATACATATTTTCTACTGAGCCCATTTAGTTTTTTTCTTATGATGTTTCTTGGAAGATGCAAGCCTCCAAAGCTGAGGGAGCTGGCAAAACATGCGTACAGAGGTGCAAGGATGTTACAGTATGAAGCAGAGAAAATGAGGCTTTGGCATAATAGAGAAGGGGGAAAATGAAGATGGTCCTTTCAATTAAGCATACTTTTCAAATTATATTTAATGTCTTGCTGCTGGGTAAAATAGCTTAATTACTTCTGATCCTTGTTGACAGCAACAAAATTGAACAAATGGAGAACAATCTGCTTTCTCAAAGATGCCCAGGTAAAAAAAAAAGATAAGAAAGAGTGATAGCTCCACTCTTCACAGCTGTTACTCTTTTAGCTGAAACATCAGGCTCTGGAGGATAAAGCAAAAGCCAGCTTGTTAGTCATGAATGGATTACTAGGAAAGTTTTGTCACAATTGTTTTTAATGAACAGCCATTAAGACTACTACCCTAGCCATTAAGCTTCAAGGACCTTGCCAATCCCAGATACTTAGAACAGTCTCCTTCTCCCAATGTTCAGCTGCACGATGTTCAGTCTCACCTAGCAAATAAAAGTTAGAGCATAACTCTCAAGTAATTGAAATATTAAACGGGAAGAATAGCATAGGAGGACTCTAAGAGGCAATATAATTGAACTCTTCCTAAAGTATAACCATCTTTATTTATATTCTTTTGAGTAAGTGCTTGTCTAGACCCTGTGTAGGAGAGGTCAGGGGTGGACATGACACAGCTGGCTTGCTGCAAAGTGGATTTTCCTAAATCACCTCTGTGGTAACTCAGTCACACTGCTTCCTTTCCACTCCCAGTTAATTCTCTTGCTCTTCAAACACAGTTCTTATGTACCTAGAGAATATTACCCACCTGCCCTCATGCTTCTTATTTTGGACTAAATTTTACCAAGCCAGTCCCAAAGCAAACAGCTGGTCCTTCATGTTGGTCTCTGCCAGCTGTTCCTGTCTGAGGGTTTCTTGCACTGTGGTGTCTGACAGCCCTTCTGGTAATGAATTCAGTAGAGACCTGCTTATCTAAGAACTGACTCGCTGATCTGTTACTGTTCTGCAAAGAGGAAAGTGGCTGTTTAGTATCTGTGTCCTGCATCTCTCCTTTCCTCCGGACTGCAGAATACTTGACCACAGTCTTGTTACTTCCCCTGAAGTCAGGCTGAGGTGATTCATATGGCACAGAGGGAGCACACGCAGAGAAGGTGGTCTGATTGCTGCGTTTGGGGTTGCTGCATCACACACCTCTGCCACCTGCGCTGACCAGCCTCATAGGAAGGGGCACTTTCTCTGCAAGCTCTCTGTGACAGAGCTGTAAGGGACATATGCCTGCCCCGTGGGGAGGTGCCAGCAGCAGAGCACTGCTGGGCAGCCCCACTGTCTGTGGGCAATTGTGGCTCTGATGGGGAAGATTTGGCGTGGGTGCTGCCAGTCACTCACCAGAACAGGGTCTTGGCAGCTCTGCCCACAGAGATGCAGCTGGGTGCAGAGACCTGCGTTGTTTCCATTATAATGGTGTTAAGCAGCCTCAATGGCTGTCAGCATCGAGGAAGTCACAGAAACCAGGATAGGCATGGATGTTATTCTATATATGTAGGTGTGTACATGGTATTTGCATATTTCTTTCCATTTAGGGAGCTTAGTATCTTTAACGAGATCCAATTTACTGCAAACTAGTGGTGTTCTTAATCAGAGAGTAACTGTGTTTTTTAACCTGAAACTCCTTTATACTTATCGCATTCCCTTGTTCTGACACCATAGTAAATTAAAAATGAGAAGGAAAGATAGAAGTAGATATTTGAAATGCATTACCTTGAGTGTATCTTTTTCTCTGTGCAATTTTTCAAACGTATCACTCTGAAGGTGCACAGGGCAGCCAATAAACTGAATTGCTGCTTAAAGTAGGATTTAATGTTCATGGGATTGTCAGAAACAGGCAGTAGCTCATAATGGAAAAACTCAGATTTTGAACTGCGTTGCAATCAGATGAATGGCCTCAAATGAAAAACAGGGCTGTGAAGCTGTGCAGTGTTGAGGGTGGCCTAAGTTCTGTGCTCCTATAGTTCTATAATTACCATATGTTCTTAAGACTAGCTCTAGTAATGTAAGTAATGATCTCCTACCTTTTCTGAATCAAATATCCAGTATAACTGAACTAAAGCTAGATTCCTATCTTCTATGTGTATTATATAATTTTTAAATAATTGTATTGACGAGAACTCAGTAATTTCATAATTAATATCTCTAGTGAACACATTCTGTTAATAGGATTTCATTTTCTCAGTCATACAATGTCTTCAAGTATTCACTGAGTGTCTTTCTCATATTTTAATTCTATAAATAGACTTCTAGTCTCTCAGCATGCTCAATATTTTGAATTTTCAAATAAAGCCCAATAGATTATATTGTACTGAACATCTTTCCTACTAATATAGGTATGCAGGTATTTCTTTCTGCATGGAGGTTTGTTTGAGAGATTTTGTGTTTGGTAAATACTCTTAGATGGGCTTTGAAATCCATTCCCTTCATGCACAAAACACAAATGTAATATTACAGTTAAACACACATATAGAATTGAGCAATATATGTAGGAAATACTGCACACTCAAAGGTGTGTTGAGCTTCAGTGTTATTAACAGCAACTTTTTTCAACTGTCCATAAATCTTGAGAGCATTGGCTGATGGGCAGCAGGCAGGAAGCAGAGAAGCAGCATGTTTTTCTCTTTAGGGTGCTTTGGGGTGTCAATAACTGGCTGGGCATTCGCAAATTTGGGGTCAGGGCCAGGCAATGCCAGCCCAAGGCTGGGACAAGGAAAAGGCTTCCCTGAGCCTCTGATCTCTGGTTGTGCCAAAGGGGGCAAGACAGGAGGTACCAGAGGGCGGCAAGAACTACTGGTGAGTCTCAAGGGTCAACAACAGCACAGACTCCAGCAGAGTGCATTTTTCTCTAACTCTAAGTTTTCGCGATCTGGAAGCTTCACTATTATGATGCAATTTTCATTGATTGTCCTTTTTATCCTTAGCCCCCTAGTTTAGGCCTTTTTAGCCTCTTTAGCCCCTATCCTGGTTTATTTTACTGGCAGAAGGATTTTTTTTCTGTACTGTAAAGGTGACTTACTCAGAGATATGGTAACAGGACCTTGTTGCATTAAGAGAGTTTTTGAGCAACTCCTTTCATAGCAATCATTTTCACTCATGAGCTCTTATCACTCCTAAAATTCACCTGCACTTTCACTATGTGTTCTGCCCGTGGATCTGAGCTGGGACTCGATCTCTCTGGGCTGTCTCTGTCAAGAGCAGAGTAGCAGGAGGTCCTGCACTCCTCAGGGCTGAACGTCCTTGTGCAGCCACCTGTCCACAGCAGCTGCAGAGACAACCCCTGGGAGCTCAGCTCTGAAATCAGTTGAGGCATCAAGTGAAGCTCCCTAATTTGGGCCTATGGATCTAAGTGCTTGCTTTGTTAGGTAATGGACTGTATTGCAAATTTCTGAGACTCCAGCACTGAAGGTGCTCTGGCTGAAAGACAGAGTCTATTGTTTAAGGCTTATTGCTTAATGTCCATCTATACTGTTTTGGAGAGCTGAAATTGCGTTTTCCTCACAAGTCTTGTGCTTTGGTGGGCTTCATGTCTGTCCAAAGTTTGGTCAGTGCAGTGTTGGGGTTCTGTGAGATTACACTTATAGATAAGCCTAAAGAAGTAAGTATGCATTCTTCTTCCCTTTGCACATGCCTTTTTTGAACTTTTCTCCTTTTAGCCTGTCAGACAGGGCAATCATGAAACCAGTTTTACCATCTCATTTGATTGTATTCAGCTTGCAAAGGTGTGTGTGCATTCACAGTAGCAGTCAGTGAAGGCCAGTACATAATGAGAGACCGGTGTTTCTGGATCAGTCCCCTCCAGGTGTCTGAGGCAGGCAAACATCTACTGGTATTTTTCTGGAGGCAGCCTGAAGAACCAAGACGAGGCAGGATGTGTTTCAGGGTGGCAGTTGTTTCTGCTTTCCAGGACTTGCAGCCCTTGTGGACTCCCCCAGTGCAGAAGGCTCACTTCAGTACAGAGAGTGCATAAGAGGATGCAGAACTGGTAACATCAACAGCAGTGTGGAGGAACGAGCAAGCCATGCCAGCACAGCAACTTCACTGCACATATATATTGTCTTTGGAGGCTCCTGCTCTGGCAGACAGTGCCATGGCTCTTCGGGAGCTCTTGAGGAGTGGAAAGGCCATAAGGAGTAGCACTGGTCTGTTTCCAAAGCTCCTTGCCCAGTGTGTCTATGATGGCTGTATTCTTTGGCATGTGTAGGTGTGTCTTCACCTCACTCCGGAAACGGTGAGAGCTGGAGGCAGAAGGCTGCGTTACCAAAGGCCTGCTGAGTCTAATGAGGCGTGTAATCAAGCATCTGGAATCCAATGTTCAGTGTGTAATTTCAGGCAGAATTTAGTGTGCTGTAGGAAAGAAGTAACAGGAGACTCCTCCCATTAAGAAACAGACAAAAGGATGATCCCCCCTTTCCCCTCTCCTTGGGACCCATCCAGAGTCAAATCCCAGGTCTCCACCCTAGAGAATATCACAGCTCCTTCCTGCGTGGCTATTCACCTTCTTGATTGTTCTTCATGAGCATATCATCTCCCTTCACCAAGGTCCCAGTATTTCTGCAGGCATCCTTCCATTCCAGTATCCTCCTTCCAGACATCAGTTTTAGGTATATGGTCCTGACACAGAATTTTCTGTGGAAGTAGTGAGCCCATCTGTGCTCTTTGGATATTTCTGTTCTTTGCCTAGTGACTCTGTGAACTGGCACTGTTGACCATGATGGAGCTGGGATCAGTGGCTTTGCTAAGTCTAAACCTTTATTCCAGAGTGCTCCTGCCCCTTATTTTGCAGTGGCAGACTGCAGTTTCAGCTGTGTCCAAGTTCAAAGCGCTTTTTCTGCGATAGTCAGCCCTGACAGTAGCAGATGACACTGCAAAGTGTCAGCACACTGAGCAGAGAAGCAAAGTAGAGCCACGGCTGTGCACACAGTACCTTGCTGCTCTCACATCTCTCTCGCTTGCTTTCTGAGTCACAGCACTCCGTTTAAATGGAAATAAAAAGCACTAATGGGAGTCAAGCCAGCAGAGGCAGGTTGGCTGCAGCACAGTGCCTGTCCTCGGCACTGCCTCATGGATCAACAAAAGCACCGGGCAAGCTCCAGCTGCAGGTGCTTCACCCTTATCAATGAAGTGCAAAGCAAGGAGCCTTTATTTAATTTTCCAGATGCAGGGATTAATTAGAAGTTTGCAAAGCACTTCGCCTGGTCCAATGGAGTACTCCACAGGTGGAGAGTACGGAAGTGGAATGAATAAAACACACCAAGTCATTTTTCTTAAGTAGGATCACTTCTCTGATCACACCACTCCTTTACACTGATTGCCCGCTTGGCAAGGAAAACAAATTTCTCTCTCACATGCTCTCCACTCATTTTGTCCCTCCTGCTAAGCATCTGGTGCAGACAGCAAACCATAAACCATCCTGTGTCTGCTGGAATTCAGATGCCTAGTGACTGGTGCAGAAAATGGAATGAGCACCTTGCGGCTCACAGGCATTTGGGGTCAGCAAGCTGCCGATTCGCTGTCTTTGGAAAGCAGAACACCGCGGCTGCCTGGTGGGGAAGAGAAGACATAATTGCAGGAAGTCAATTAATTCATGCAAAATGAAGCTAATCATTAATGGTGGGATACACAGCCATTCTTCTGCAGTGCTGAACAATTACTTTCAAGTCATGTTTCAAGGCTAACATGGAACGAGATGTGTGGTTGAGCAGCTGGAGCAGAAAGAATCTCACTGGGTGATCTGATTTCCATTCTCTTCCTTGCCCCTACTCCTCCAGCTGAAGGAAGTCTCCCCTCTCAGGCTGCCAGGATAGTGCCACAGGTTACTGGTAAGTATGTTGATATTAAAAGCAGAAATTCAGGATCAAATCTGGCTGGGGTCTTTGCTGACGAGGTACTGCTGCAGTTCAACTCCTCTGTGCCTGTGTTTGTCCCAGAGAGTGAGAAACCCAGAGACCTTACTCAAAACAGGGACACTACCACCCTTATCACAGTTGCAGTCAATCTCTGTTCTTGTTACAAGTGATAAAGATGCAGAAAAAGGTGAAAGATCTACCTGAAAGGTGAGAGATCCAGAGTATGATCTAGCTTTGCCCCCCCACATTTCAGTTCTGCTTTACCTCGTACTTCACTTCTTTAATTGTTGCAAGCGCAGTTCAGTGTGGGGTGTGCTGCTGCATGGGAGAGATGTTTCCTTCTGACTAATTCCCATTTCCCAGCAGTAGTGTTCAGAGGAAGAGCTTGGCAAAAGACAGCAAAGACCAAAACAGTCCTAGGCATAGCAGATTCTCAGTGAGGGAGCAGTGAATGACAGGGAGGATCACAAACATGAAGAGGGATAAGGTTTGGACACTCACACAAAGACAAAAGCCTTGTATCTCGTCTCAGCGTCTCAACATCCTACATGCTACTATAAGCAGCTCAGCTCTCCATATGTGTTTGTGCCTGTGTATGATGTTTCATTCACATTCAGTTTGGGTTTTAAGGGTTTTCTGTCTTCTTTCATGGGAAAAAAAACAACTAAAATTAAACCTTCGCTTGGCACTTACATTAGCAAGCACCTGGCACTAACACAACAAATATGCTGAAAGACACTGATATTTAAGTCACCAACAGGTAGGACATGACAGTGCCTTTCTGCTGGGTGCCTTGCTTATAAAACCACACAAATACTTCCTGGAGAATAAATTATCTAGCCAATTTCCTCTGTTTTCCTGCTTGTAAATTGCTTCTAAGTAGCTCATGTTTCTCTTGAATGCACTTTTGGTAAATACATCAGGCTATGGACAAGCAGTTTATTGTGACTGCTCGGTGTTTAAGACTCAAGCTGGTTTCAATCATTTAAATTTCATACAAGAGCTATTTCTATTTTCTGGATGGATTAAAGTACCACAGAGCCTGGTTTCTGGTGTGAAAACTCATTCCTAGAAGTGCCACATTTGTGTGTGACTATTTAATAGTTTTAATTTTAAATAATTTCTTCCATAAAATAATTCTGTCTTAAGGAGCCCAGTGACCCCAGTTTAAAGGCTGTGCAAGCTCCAGTAAACAGTAGATTAAACTGCCTTGGAGATTCAGGAACGGCTCTTTATCACCAAATCTGTACATTGATCTTCATGGCCTCTTTGGAGTCACTTCAGTGCTCTGTGTAGCTCTCAGGAGCCTCAGTCCAAGACATGAATGACACCAGGCCAGAACAAACTGAAGGCTGGGACACAGATGTGTGCGGGCCACACATCTCTGGGTGTGGAAAGAGAGAGGGGAGGGTATGATTCCCATGAAGATGGCTAAACCAGATCTTTCACATTCACAGAGTATCCCAGCCCACTGAGAACCTTTGCTGTGCTATTTGGAAAGGATCTTGCAAAGCAGCCACTGCTTTCATTAAGACCTGACCCATGCAGGCTCACAGCAGAGCCTTTCCTGTGTTTCCCTCCCAGGTGTTTCCCTCCCTTACAGAAGAGATGAGTAAGGGTATTCCCTCAGCTCTCTCCTGCAGAGTTTGTTTTCTCTTCCTTGCCTTTCTCAGCAGACAAAGCAACAGCTTCAGCTGCCCCAAGGTGCCTGTGGACACACTGCTCTCACGGAAGATATTGAATGGGTTTACTTCAGGCAGACCATGGCTGAATATGAGGACCACAAATGATCCCTTTAAAATGTATTGCGTGGTGTAGGTGTGCCCTTTTGCCATACAGCTCAGCTTCCTCCACAAACATCAGACAGTCATTACAGTACAAGAGCCTGCTAATTAGTAGACACTGCAGGTGCAAGTGCTCCTGCAGTGGCCCTTGCTGACATGGCCCATTTACACACCCAGCATGTTTAACATCACAGACCTGAGCTGCCCCAGCAAGCAGTGCCAGGTCCTTATCCACTGGTGTGTGTCCCAGTGATGCACCTGCTCCCTTATCCTACAGGGTACTTAGGACAGCACTGCCATGTGGAACCTGGGACGTAAACCAGCCATGTGGGGTTGTGTTACTGCGTTAGGTTTAGTCAAGTCTGGACAGAACATGCTAGACACGATGGGATCTCATCCAGACTCGCTTGTTTATTGTACCTTATCTATGGGACAGTCTCACACCATGTGAGCTCTGTCTTACAGGGCAAGAAAATGGCAACTTCTACTTCGTTTCAAGGACTTTTAAACAATAAGCAAAACCAATTAAAACACGGCACTTAAGTTATTTTTATTTATAACCCAATTATATATAGATCACTCAAGTCCACAATGCGACTTTCAGTAACTAATTAGAAAAGATCCCCTAAACCTGAGAAGACGGAAAAAGAAAGTGAAGAATAAGGACTCAGACAATGCTNGCTCCCTTATCCTACAGGGTACTTAGGACAGCACTGCCATGTGGAACCTGGGACGTAAACCAGCCATGTGGGGTTGTGTTACTGCGTTAGGTTTAGTCAAGTCTGGACAGAACATGCTAGACACGATGGGATCTCATCCAGACTCGGTTGTTTATTGTACCTTATCTATGGTACAGTCTCACACCATGTGAGCTCTGTCTTACAGGGCAAGAAAATGGCAACTTCTACTTCGTTTCAAGGACTTTTAAACAATAAGCAAAACCAATTAAAACACGGCACTTAAGTTATTTTTATTTATAACCCAATTATATATAGATCACTCAAGTCCACAATGCGACTTTCAGTAACTAATTAGAAAAGATCCCCTAAACCTGAGAAGAAGACGGAAAAAGAAAGTGAAGAATAAGGACTCAGACAATGCTCAAATCCCTCCATATTGTCTCTTATATATATTACTACTCTATATCCTAAAACCCTAAACCTTAAATATTTCACCCTGTCTCACACACTTCTGTGCAACTACACACACACTCTCTCAGTGCTGTCTCAGTCTTGGAAGCCGTTCCCACGGCCTCAGGTCAAAGGCAGTGCCCATCTGAGGATCACTACCAAAGTCAAAGCAGAAAGCCTGATGCTTTCAGCATTCAGGATCCCAACAGGGCAGGACAAGGTTTTCTCTGGTGCTTATGTGAGAGGAGGTGTAACTATAGCAGTTGGATATAAACTGATCTGCAGCTTCAGATTCTCACTGGAGGCACCCAGAGGTTTCAGTGATATTTTAGCAATAAACATCTGAGATGTTGAAATTTTTGCTATTTCATGTAGCTGTTTGGAAAGCAAATTTTTATAATGTTAAAAAACATACAAGTTCTAACAATGTCTAATCCAGTCATCCCTAAAACTTGTTAAACACAGCAACTAATGTCCAAGAATATTTTAGCTAGAATGTAATACTATTCCTTTGAATAAAAACTGAAGTGGCTTTATTGGTATTCGTTAAGCCACTCAGCTGCATTCCACAAACATTTGTGTTTACCAGAATGCTTGTAAAAAGGAAAAAATGTTGTAAACATTCAAGTGAATGTGGATTTATACAAAACCTT
>WAAG01063696.1:0-10098 GCA_013390105.1 Tichodroma muraria | reverse complement strand
CCGGATGACATGGTAGCCCTGGAAAAAGGGCAGGAGGTGCCTCCACATATTTGGAGAGACAGATGACTAAACATGCTGGAAGAACCTGAGAACATCTCTCAGGCTTGCCCCCAAGAAACCTGAAATCCAGGCAACCTGAGATTCTGGGTCATACTGATGGTCTTTGTTTTCTTTTAACTTTACTGAATAAGTTAATAAAGTGAATAAGACAGTGCTGCTGGCTAAGAGTAGCATTTTCTGCTACTCTTAGCTATTCTGCTGAGTGCCTTTCTTTTATAAAAATCACCATTTGAGTCTGAAAAATGGAAATGCTTCAGACATGTGGCAATACTCCAGTAGAAGACTTCTATGCAAGCCTTAGAGTATAGCTGTGTACATACACGTGGAGAAATGGGAGAGAGAAAAAGAGGCTTTTAAATATATTCCCTATCATTCTCACTCTTTATGAAGTTTAATTTGTAAAGGATCATTGAACTACAAATCATTGCTGTAAAAAAGTTATGAAATTTTGATCCAGAAGAAGCTATGCCAGATTCTTCTAGATCAAAGATTCTTCAAGATTAATTTGTGGCACTTAAATTTTTACTGAACATTAAAAAACTGGTTAATTTTTTCTTCCCCCAGAAAGTTCCACCATTTTTATCAGCTCTGCTTCTGAGTAAAGTAAATGTCTCCACTATTTATTCTTAAGGCAGTGTTTGTGATGAAAACATAAACATATGGACTTAGATTCTGCATTAAATGTAAAACTCCAGAAGTTAGGCACGATTTTGAAAGCTCAATGAACCCTAATAGGCATTTTATTCTGCCCTGAGCTGTGCACAAAACCCAAGCACTAACCCGAATTTTGCATTTCAGTAGATGATAGTATCTAAAAGTGTCTAACTCCCTGTTGTGAATCCATCCAGCTAAAGACAGAAAATTTATAAAAAGCCCCTCATTGCATATGATAGAATCTATTTGACTCATAATTGTAGTCCTGGTTCTATAAAGAGACCCCCAGCAGTTGCTAATTGCATCTAGAAACCTCATTACATTACACCAATTGGATTTTTAATTAGAAATGCAGATGGTAACTCATTTATTACTGTTGTAAGATTCAGCTGGGAAAGAAATTTCAGTTCATTTTGGATGCATTCACCTTTTGGATGCTGGAAGAGAATGAGGAATGAGAATGGTGAAGCTGTCTTTCAATAAAGATGTATTATTGCACCAAGGCTGAAGGTCACAAGAAGTAAAAAGGAAAAGCATCTGTGAAGCCAGTTTCAGAAAAATAAAGAGCCCTACAAAGAGTTCTGACGAGATACTCAGCTGGGAAGTTGAAAAGTGAAAAGCTAGCCAAAATGATTTTGTGGAGTTATTAATATTCCCTTCCCCATTCTTTTGAATGGAGAGAATGAAGGTGTGCTTCATTCTCAGCCTACAGCTGAAATTCACTTGTGCCTATATTCCTTTTCTCACTGTAGAAAAAAGAAGACCCTAATGCCCTTCTTTACACTGACTGCACTGTAGAGCCTGTTAGGTCTGTAGTGCTGCGAGCTGATGTGCCCAGTGCCAATCCATGTCCAGGGCCATGGCAGGACCCAGCAGCCTCTTGATTACTCGACAGATGAGGTTAGAGTGTTGCACTTCAGGGGCTGGTCATGACAACCCAGACTGTCAGTTTTCTCTGTTTGCCTGGTCCTTTCAGACTAGAAATTCTTCAGGAAAGTGGCTTTCGCTTTTTGTGTGTTTCCTCAGCCTGGAACAAAGCAGACCTTGGCACGGACAGTGAGATCAACCACTACAGTACAGCTCTTCCCTCTGGAGGTTTAAGTGCTTGTCCCCTATTTTTTGTTCAGCTGAGGCTTCTCATTTCATTTGTTTTGTTTAGAATCATTTGCTTTGTTTCTTCCACTTGTATGCCATCAGGAAAAAGAAGAGTGTTGTTCTTTCACTGTAATGAAAATAAAATGCCATTAGCTGGTGTCAACCTGAAGAGGCAAGCTCTATTAGCATTTTGGAGACTTGGTGCAGCAGCTGAACTGCTTCTGCTACAGACACATTTGTGTGTGTGAATCTCTGTCAAGTGGTCCTAATAAGTTTTCTTGCCTGCAAATTGTGTGAGCACAGAGCTAGTCTCAGATCAGAAAAGAGTAACACAGCAACAAGGACACTTAGGTTCTCTTAAAGTCTTCCGTTACCCTTCAGGAAAGTGCAACTTTTCCTCTTCTCACTCTTTTTTCACAGTAATGCTACAATTTCTACTGAGAGTTTGGGTGTTTAAAAAGAATTAAAATCTTTTACTTCAATTTATAATGTGAATTATTAGAATTACAGTTTTGCTTTCAGAAATACTTTTAATCTTTTACAAGTAAATGTCAGAGCCTGCTACACATTATTCTGGATAAGTGAATGGTTGTCGTGCTTTCTTTCTATGAAACCAGAAAATTAAATACAAGCACCAGATAAGGAGCTAATCCTGCTACAGCTGCAGAGAGAGCATTTTCTTTTCTTTTTGGGTAAGATGGGAGCAGGAATAGCCTTGCTGGCTTCCGAAGCCAGCATGCTACTTCACATCAGGAGAAGTTGAAAATGCCATATGTAACCTAGCTCATTTGATGAATCCTGTTTTAAGACCCTGGTGTTAGTTGCTTTAACATGAGCAA
Organism: Tichodroma muraria; assembly: GCA_013390105.1. Classification (NCBI taxonomy): domain Eukaryota; kingdom Metazoa; phylum Chordata; class Aves; order Passeriformes; family Sittidae; genus Tichodroma; species Tichodroma muraria. The sequence continues at coordinate 7,450 of WAAG01063696.1, read as the reverse complement.
ATTTAAACCATCCAGCCTGCCTTTTTGTGTTATATTTTTCCCGTTTTCTTCCCCTAGAAAGAAATAAATTAATAAATAAATAGTTCACTTGGTGTAAAGTTTCACTTCAGCACAGGTACTTGAGGTTTACTGAAAGCAAGCCTACTGCTAAGATACTATTTAGCTGTTCTGATAGAAAAAAAATAATTCCAAAAAAGCCAAGTTATGAACTTCTGGAGCAAAGTCTGTTAGCATGAGCATGGTAGTATTGCTAAATGTTGACAGCTGTATTCACCACAATATTTGTGAGTTGTACTTGAGGTGCTGCAGATCAAAGACACTCTCTCCTATATCCTTGGAGCTCAGAGGTAATCAAGGTGGTATCAAAGAGTACCAATTGTCTTCCAGACCAGCTTCACAAGGGGAAGAATGAGAGGTGAATGAAAAGCAGGAAGAAAGGAAACCACAGCAAATGGAAGATTGCTCTTTTTTTCTGTTGTATTTTCTAGTCATTTTGTATTGCACAGGGAGGTCAGGGACTGTGATCATAGTGGGCTGTGCATAGAAACAGGCTGTTTTCTCTAGGATCCCCGCTCCTCTTTGCAGAAGTCACCAGGCAGTGAATGGCTCAGGAAAACTCCTGGAGAAGTGTCTGCCATAGGGTGCATAAAGCTGAATGCTGCCTTGGAGAACTGGGCTGGTGCAGCGTTCTACTCACAGGCTTACAGATTGCATGATCCTCATGCAATGAAACCCAGGGCGAAGCTACAGGAGGTGTAATGAAAAAAACCAAGATTAATTATTCTGCATTTAAAGAAATACATTTTAGAATCCTACCAAAATTGAATTGTACTTTTATAAAGCTTCTGCCATTTGATAAACAAGCATGTTTGCTAGACTCTGTTGTGAAAACTATGGACCTTGGACCTAGAAGATGCATTAGCTAGTTAAGAAGAAAGCTATGTAGTGCAGATAAGTGAGCATTTTTACAGATTTGTCATGCTTGTTGCCTTGACTTCCCAAAAAGGCACCATTACAAAATACACTGTTCCTCCACGTACTTGTCACAAATATCATCCTGAATCAATGAAGTCAATCCATCAATATATCTCTTTCTCTCTGAACAGCTTAGCAAAAGCAAGAAATTCTAAGCTCAGAAATTGCTATTGAGTACATACATATGAATTGTTAGCATGTTGCCTTGGGACTGTAAATCAGGGTAATTTTGGAGATGTAATAAATTGTAGTGTATTTTAAAAACTCACTGAGGCACATTGACTTAAATTGCTATCAATAAGTGGAGAAAGGGGCTTAGCTCAGTTGCTACTGTACTATCTCAGCTACAAAAACTAGAAAAAATGTGAATGAATACCTTTTTGGGGTACCTACCTCCATATAATCAAGGCACATAACTGCAGGTAGGCAATTATATGTGGTCTTGTACTTTACAAGTTTCAACATCTGAACAATTATTTTTAACTTTGAAGGCGAGGATCACCATGGAAACATAATGAGGTATGAGAGTGATCTGACTGATTGACAATGTTATAGCAAAAGAAGATTGACATGAAAAGCAAAGATAAAATTCACGCTGTTCTGAGGCACAGTTTCTCTAGCAGCTGAATCATTTGGTTTCATTTTCCAGACATTAACTTTACATGAGATTTTCTTAACCTTATTCAAGAGGAACGCAGTGCAGAGGTCACATTATCTCTCTGACATGCCATCAGTCACGGGGATGGTGAAAGCACTGAGGAATTTTCTGTTTAGGTAACAGAAGGATAAGACCCAAAAGAAAAGATTTATATCTTTGTTAAGTGCAACTCTGCTACAAATCTGTGTATTAGTAAGTTTGACCTTATAGAATTGTAGAATTGCTAACATCGGGAAAGACTTCCAAGGTCATTAAGTCCAAACTTTCACTGAACACCACCACACCAACAAAACCATAGCAGTAAGTGCCAATCCCAGTCATTCCTTGAACATTTTCAGAAATGGTGACTCCACCACCTCCTTGAACAGTCTGTTCCAATGCTTAGTCACCTTTTCAGTGAAGAAATTCTTCCTAATGCCCAACCTGAATCTCCCCAGCATTGCTTGACACCATTTCCTCCTGTCTTGTCACTTGTTACCTGGGAGGAGAGACCAACCCAACCCCCTCCTGGCTATGGCCTCCTTTCAGGGATTTGCAGAGAGTGAAAAAGTCCCTCTCAGGCCTCCTCTTCTCCAAGCTGAACAATGAGAGCTCCCTCAGCTGCTCCTCACAGCACTTGTGCTCCAGACCCCTCACCAGCTCTGTTGCCCTTCTCTGGACACGCTCCAGCTCCTCAATGTCTTTCCTGCAGTGAGGGACCCAGAATTGGACACAGCACTCGAGGTGTGGCCTCACCAGTGTCCAGTACAGGGGAACAAACCCTGCCCTGGCTCTGGCAGCCACACTATTGCTGATACAGCCCTGGATTCCTTCTTGGCCACCTGGGCTTGCTGCTGGCTTGTCTTCTCAATACTAAGGCTAAATGAAGCGTTGCCCACATTTCTCTACGGAAAAACAGAAGGTACTTGTAACCTTCAAATGCTTTGCAAATGCATTGTGGTTTTGTCAAGTTTTTCAGCGCATGGGAAGGTCAAGAATGGAAAAAGTTCAGGCAGAATAGTTTTTTCAGCTGCTCATTTGGAAATTAACTTCTGTTTTGGAATGTCAAACCATTTCATTCTTGCTTATAATATACTCACAGCTTTTAAAGAAAATATTCTCATCCATACTTAATAAAATACTTCATTCCATCTGAAACTGTATTTTTCATTTCCTTGTTTACAATAAAAAACCCAACAACCTTTGACTATTGTAAATTTAGCCTGATCTGACTGCCTTGAACTATAAATGTAAAGGAAACACGTAATTGTTTCCATTTCTTGAATTCATCATTTCAAGTGCAAACCTTCATTTTCTGCCCTTGCTATAAGGTAAATTTATACATCTTATAAAAGAAAATTCTTCTAGTCTCACATGAGAGTTGTAACTTAAGAAGATGCCTTAATTTCTGTGAACAACTAAACAGGGGACTAATGTCTATTAACCTGTCTGTGATCTGAAATCTTGTAAAGAGGGTTGGTTTTGCCCATTTGCTCTGAGCTGCCAGCTCTGCCCTGGCTTGCTTTGTCCCATGGCTCACTCTAGCTCATGCCCTTCTGTTCAACTGTTGACTCCCTCATTCACTAGCACTTAAAAAGTCTTAAGCATATGACCATATTTTTCTTCATTCTACAGTTTTTTCTTTTCTATTTATTGGTTGACCTACTTTTACTAAATCTACTCATTATTCTGGACAATTTTTCAGCTCCCAAAGCACTGGGTACATGTTAAGTCTTTAAACTGGCCAAGAGCTACAATTGGCATGGGCAGAAACAAAGTTCAGGAACTCAGTTTTCAGTCCTTACTCTACGACTTTAGGCCAAAGAGTCTGACGTAAAGTAGTTACAGGACAACAAAATAATCACTTTTAAGACAGTTAAAGTATGACAGTGATGCAGATGTTAAAATAAGCCCTAACCACAAAGGTCCTTCATGTCATGACCGTTTCTGTTTTTCTCTTTAACAACAAGCAAAGAATAAACTCCCATTACCTCACTGAAAAGCCATAGGGAGCCAAGCCTGATGTTACATCAACTGCAGTTATTCAGTGGCTTACTTCTGTGGTGTGGAGACCTGTGGGGTAGTGCACATTCTTCCTGTAGCAAGGCCCTCATCTCATTCTCCATGCTGAGTCCATCATCCTGTGACTAGCATGGAATGCCTTGTAGGGGAAAGGCTCGTGGCTGCTGTGTCTGATCCGTGTCCATTCTGTCAGGAAAGCCAGACAGAGTGCACCCTCTGGACTTTGCAATGCGGCCTCTTAGAGCACAAGTGGCTTTTCTGCTCACTTAGTAACTGCTGTTCCAAAGAAGAACCTAGAGTGGGAATCCTGGGGAAAATCTCTGCCATGGTTCAATGGGAGCACGGCAGAAGGAGCTGCAGGACATTTACAAGGCACTTACAGGACAATGGGAAAAGAACAGAAGAAATAAAAATATGGAAAATAGAAACACCAAGACAAAAAACCCTGTATAGTCAAAAAGTATCCTGTGGGAAATATTTATTTACAGAAACTAGGGGAGAAGATTGGTCATAACCAGTAATGACTGCTCCAATCATCAGCAAACACTGCAAGCTGCCAGCCACTGCAGTAAATTATGTGGAGCAGCTTTGGGTGGGAAAGTTTCCTGGACGTGTCGCAACCCATGGGTCTCATGTCTCTTCTTCCCAAGAGTTTCTACAAGTTTTTAAGGAACAGATTTTAAAATACAGAAGCACCTGTTACCCAAGAGCTTGGCGTTTAAATACACTTAGAGATTTGAGCTTTAGATGCAGATATTTTAAGCTTTTCTGGCACTTAAGATTCAAAAACACCAAGTTACGTAGTTGCCATTGAAATAAATGGAAGTTCTTGGCTTTTATCCTTAAAATGAGGAAAATAATAGCTTAATGAACACTGTTGCTAGGGTAGCTAGAGATATCAAGTTCTCCCTTTTTGTATAGAAGCGGCACACTGCTAATGCTCTTGCCCTGTTAATGTCTGGCAGCTTTTCCTTTGCCCTCAGGGGCTTGTGACCTCATTTCTGGGGCAGAGGGTGCCAAGCACACACTCCTCCCCCTTCATCAGCTCAGAGGGGCCAGATGTGCAGCACAGCAGCAACCAGCCAGTAGTGAGTTCCTGAGGTTATGTCAGAAACTGTGATGCTCCAGTTTATCCATATTTATGATTCATTTTAGCAACTACAATCATTATAACAACATTTAGGGACTTGAGATTACATCAGTGGCTGGTGTCACCCATATGGATGCACAAATTAAAAGTAACTGATGGTTATTGAAAAGTCTCTGGGAGACATTTGGTGAATTGATTAAAGAAGAATTCTGAGGGGTATTTCCTAGACATGTCCTCTGGTCATGAAATTTCCTTGCATTCTCAATGGTAAAAAGTCATGAAGAGATTTCTTGCTACAGCTGTGCAATGATCCCATAGGCTGGCATCTTCTCAAATTCTAAACAGTGGTGCTACAGCTTGGTGAATTAAGATCTCACACAAGGTGTGTTTCCACCTGGCATTTATAAATAACAGTGTTTTACAGACTTATGGGAAAAGATGAAAGTTTTTAGCATGAAGTTTGGTTGGATCTTGGCAATTTATATAGATAAATCTGAGTCTTTCTCTTTTCTTTCTGGAGCTTGCCTGCTGCCAGAATGAAAGAAGGAATGTGAGTTACAGCTTCTAACACTCATTGATCACCCAAATCACAATTTTTCCTTGTGGAATATTTTCAGTCTGAAAGCAGAATACCTACTGAAAATGCCACACTGATATTAGCTCAGTACCGCATTGATTTATTCAGTAAGATACTACAGAAAGTAAATGGCTACTGTATTATGAATTAATTATATATCCTAAAGTGGATTATTATTGTTATTGTTGTGGTGGGTAAGAGTAATTACACAAACTACTGACTGTGTGTTTAGGTATAATGGGCTATATCTTTACTCTGTTTCAAAAATCTTAGTATTTTCAGTGGAAATATCTAGTAATATCTTTAATGTTAAATGAGCAATGGTTTTCAACTGAAAGAGCATAGATTTAGATTGGACACAAGGAAGAAAGCTTTAACAATGAGGGTGGTGGAACACTGGAATATGTTGCCCAGAGAAGTGCTCAAAGCCAGGCTGGATGGGGCTTTAAGTAGCCTGGTCTAGTGAAAGGCGTCCCTGCCCATGGCAGGGGGTTGAAACTTGATGACCTTCCAACCCAAAACATTCTATCCCTGATGATTGTACTGGATGAAGTTTCATGTATAGTAGAAATAAGAGGAAAAGCAAAAGAGCACTGACACTAGAAGTTAACTAAGAAAACAAGAGTGGAGCATGTGGAAGACAGCAGTATCACCAGGAGAATATTCTTAGCAGGATATACATGACATAAACTGATGGAAAAAAAAGTTTTGAATGTTTTCTCTTGCTAGTGATATCAGATTAATTGTCAGTGAATCATATATGTGTAACTATCTAGATTGTTATTTCATGAATCAGTATCAGCAGAGGAAATGTCTGCTGATCGTCAGACAGTTTCATCCTGCTTTAATGTACCTGATTATACATAGCAGAAGCATATTAACAAAAGAAACCTCAGAGATGAATGTTCAGATTAAACACCCGAATAGCTCATGCAACAAACCAGTAAGCACTTTTTCTTGATACAAGTGCAATGACTTTAGCTCAGTTCTGTCCTTAAGCTTTTGTAAGAGGATAAATTAGATTGTGATCCTGTACCTGAATTAGCAGCACTGTGGCTTCAAACAATTTGTTCTGGGAGAAAGGGAAGTATTGCAAGGTTGACTTCCCTCCAATCCCACACTGCTTTCACTGGAAAGGGGTTATGTTGGAAGTGCAGTGATCAAGCGCACCCTCCAAGCAATCTGTCACTGGCTCTATAAATATTCTCCACATCTGGCACTTGACACCAAAAGATGTCAAAGAACTCTGTTCTCTGAGCTACAGCTCACTGGTCACCTAATATGAGAAATCTTCTATGGAGAACAGTGAAGGGCATGTTCTTGATGTGACTGATGTGCCCTCTGCAGCAGCAGAGAAACAGTTATGCTGGGATGTAGCAAGTGTATCAAATTACAGCTCCTGATTGTTCCTCCTGAATGTCTTAGTTCTAAGTACAAATTTTCTCTCACCTTTTTATTGACACCCATCTCACTAAGACATCACTGCGTGGTATTGACTCTTCATTGCTCTCCCTTTGGCCCTGGCCAAACTTTTCTTTCACAGAGGGTTCATGGGAAATTCTGGTGAATTAGTTGAAAATAGTCCCTCATACTACTGCATCACTAGTCAGAGCTTCTTGGGCACCTTCTGGGAATGGCCGGCACTGTTCAAAGTTCTCTTCTTGCTGTCCCAGCTTCAATTTTTTTTACCCTTAGATCCTCTCCTTCTTTTATCTCTGAATGTCATTATTCATTCTTAGAATAATTTGGTGGTTTCCCTGCTCTCTTTTTCTCTAACCACTCCCTCATAAAGAAAATCTTGCATTTTGTTAGCAACATTGTAATATTTATCTCTAAAAGGAAAAATCAGAAGAAACACAATCCATAAGCAAATGCTTAGATAAGAGCGAGACCAGAACAAACATATGACACCCTCCCTCTAACGCTCTCCTCATTTACATCACTTTTCAGCTCAGGGGACCTTCCTAACTTGTTTTTATTTCAGTATTTAGAAACACACAGCTGGTCTCACTATCTTTCAAATATTTTTCATGTCCTCCCTTGCACATAAAAAGACTCCTTGCATCCACAACACCCCTAACAAGGCATTCCACAGAGCTACATCTAGTTTTTGTGTAAACAGTCAGGTCCTATTGCTTGCTGTGAAGCT
>WAAG01063695.1:3957-26402 GCA_013390105.1 Tichodroma muraria | reverse complement strand
AAAAAAAAAAAAAGACTGAAAAATCATAAAATCATTCTGGCAGCATATCCATGGAGAGGGTGTAAAAATATTTGGGCTGTCTCACTCCAAAACAGAAGCAGCTCCATGTCTTTGTCCTTCCTGGCACTGGCACAGCAGAACCCTTATCTACTTTGGTTTTAAAGACCTTGAAATGAGCCCGAGCTGCACCAGGGGAGGTTTAGATCAGGTACCAGGAAAAGGTTGCTCAGGGAAAGGGTCATCCAGCATTGGAACAGACTGTGCAGGGAAGTGGGAGTTTCCGTGCCTGGGAGTGTTCAACAAACATCTGGATGCAGCACTTGGGGTCACAGCTTAGTGGTGAACGTGGTGGTGCAGCGCTGGTGGTTGGACTTGATTATCTTGGAGGTCTCTTCCTACTTTAATGACTCTGTGATTCCATGAATGCCATCCACTGCGTGACTTCCTCGGGAAGTCTATTTCAATGCTTCCCCAGTCTTACTACAAGAGAGCCTCTCCCGATACCAATTTGCAGTCTTCTGAGTTGGAAATTTAAGTCCATTAAATAATGGTCTCTTCCTACCCGCTCCTGCCACAGAAAACAAATTGTCCCGTTTTCTTCCCATGTATTTGAGAATTGCTACTTTCCATGTCACTCACTTTTCCTTAGAATAACTGCTCCGTTTTGTCCCATCTTTCACAGAAAGTCACGTTTTTAATGTTTCTAATCTTAGCTATCACTTTTATCTAGACCCCCGTAACTCAAATCTTTCCTCAATGCAGGGCTTGAACTGGGCAGCGTATCAGATCTCGGGAGGACAGACACTGATTTCTGCTCTCTGTGACAATGACAGGACCCAGGAAAGGGCTGGAGCTGTGAGGAAACGGTCACCTGAGGACAGGGTTAGTTGGGTATCAGGGAAAGGTTCTTAGGTTCTTCCCCCAGAGGGTGCTGGGCACTGCCCAGGCTCCCCAGGGAATAGGCACAGCCCTGAAGCTGCCAGAGCCCCAGGAGAGTTTGGACAACTCTCCCAGGGATGCACAGGGTGGAATTGTTGGGGTGTCCGTGCAGGGCCAGGAGCTGGACTGGATGCTCCTTGTGGAATCCTTCCAGCACAGGATATTCTCTGAATCTACGACATTACTTGACCAGTACAGCCCCACCAGGGCTGAAAAGCGTGGAATGAATATTTTTCAGGATGGTTTATCTCTGATCCACAGCTGATTTAGTGCAGGCCTGTTCAGTAAATAACAACCCTCTTGCCATGCTCATCTGTGAGGCACTACAATTCCTCGTCTCCTGTGCGATGGCAGGTCACTGATGTGTATTTATGCAGTTAATTACACTGGGCCAAAGGCAGAGCTTTCTAATTGTCTGAACTGAATTAGACTCTATATTTTCAGATTATCATTTGCACTTTGCCAAGGTTATGTTGACTCCTCATTCTGTCTCCCAACAGGCTTCCAGCCCCAGCTCAAGCTTGGTGTTGAAGGCATTTCTCCATCGTCTAGACCTCTAGTTAAAACACTGAAAAAAATCAGAATACCATTCGACTGACACACCTTTATTGACAGTGAAACCAGGGAGTAAATCTCACTCCATAGCAGCTGCACCCAAACCATGGCTTCGCCCTGACCATGTTTAATACTTCAAGCAGTATTAAAGGTTTTAAACAAGCCAAGATACACGGCTCCAGGCTCTCCTTACTTAGTCAAGTTTCGTCCCTGAAGCAGGAGGTAACTGCAAAAATCCACCTTGTACGAACACCATGAAAAGTGCTGACAAGAATTAGCTGAGAATTCACTGCCTCAAAAAAACAGGCAGTGGAACAAAAAATTGAGGGAGGAGAGTGACTTGGGGAGAGCAAACCTTCCTCCCTGCACACCCCCTTTGTGAAGCCTCCACCAGTTTCATGTTCTACCTCCTTTTTTGCCCAAATCTGAGGCAGTCTTGGCTCCTGTCAATCGGTGGTTCAAGGAGAGTGATCCCTGAAAATGTACCAAGCCAAGCAATCTCCCACAGCCACCTGCTCCTGGACACTGCTAAAGACAGGAGATACAGCAACCCCCAGCTCAGCCTGGCAGCCCTTCCCAGCACCACATCTTAGCAAAGCATCCATCCTTCAGGGGTTTTTGCTGCTTTTTAACAGGACTTTGCCTCTGAAAAGGGCTGCCTGGATGTGGCAGCTGATAGCTCCTGTGTCAATGCATTATCTTCTTAGAAGGCTGGAAGAAAACTCCAACACAACCAATTTTTGCCATCGAAAAGTTATTTCTTGGCTTCCGGAGTACTAAAAACCATACTCAGTCCCACCTGAAAAGTCTGTGTAAGAATTGCCTAGAAACTGGGTCGTTCAACTCCACGGCTACACTCAGAGATGGCCGTAAATCCGCCCCGATCTCCCCGTGCTGAAAGCAGAGATGTGTCAGAGCAGCCGAGTGAGCGACACAAACACTCCCCACGGGCCCTGCCAGGGTAAGGCACAGACCCCTCTGCTGCAGCACCAGTTTAATCTCCTTTCTGCAGTCTCTGCAGAGCTAAGGCCATGATGTGCAATTCTTATTTTAACATCTAAAAAAAAAAAACCCCACCAGAATTTTAAAGCTTGACTAGCTCCTTCAGCAAAATACAGATTTATTTTTTTTTTTTTTTTTTTAAAAAAAAGGTTTTACCTATAATGTTCCTTCATAAGGAAAAGCACTCCCGTTCTGAATAATTTGATTTTACATTTAGGTGTAGGAATCTGCACCTAAAAGCACACGTGATTTAAAATAAATCTAGGGATACTCGTGGAATCTATAAGGTAAAACTTTTGTCAGTCCTAATGCCTTCTAAAAATGTATTTTACAGGCAATTTCCTGTCGCACATTAACAGCAAAGTTAACATAAATGTTTAAAATATTTTTATGCAACTATAAAAAAAAAAAATTAAGATTGTATCACTTAAGAAAAAAAGTCTCTTTAGTAGAGGTACCAAAATCAATCCAGAACAGTCCTATTAATTTCACAGGCTAAAAGGAATAATATCCTATTTTTAACTTTTTTCTTTGGTTGGCTGGTTTTTGTTGTTGTTTTGGGTTTTTTTTTCTTTACTTTCAACTACCACTTGTTCATAATAAGCAACAGCTAAAAAGAAACAGAGGACTGAAAGTTCCAGTTTTTACCAGGGAGGAATTTCAAGGAAAACCTGTACCCAGCAAGACACTTAAGTATGTCCTTCGCTCTAAACAAGTACTTGCAGTAAAATTAGCAGGAGTTTCAATTGCTTTCATAAATCAAGTGAATAAAAATGAACCAGTAAATCCCAGAGTCATGCAACAGAATTTTAAGATAGCACATTATAAATGCCACAGTATTTCTCACAGCACAAACTTGTAAGGTTGAGAAAGTAGAAAATTTAATTCCTCTCAGCTCATAAACAAATAAGTAGAGAATATTAGACTTGAGACAATCTGCTACTAATATTCTGCTTTCAAGTATTTATGGATTTGCATGAATTTATATTTCCCCCTCTTGCTCCAGTTTCACAAACTCTGGCTGTTGATATTACACGACATTTTTGTGAAGAGGCTCATCAACAGTGGTTTTGCCATTTCCAGACCAGTACCACTCAAAAGTGGTTTTTTGCCAGTGTTGTACAGCCTGTTTGCTGAGCAGACCCAGTGTCCCCATCTCTTGCATGGCAGAGGGGCAGGAAGGCACCAGAGGGAGAAGAGGCTGCCCAGCGTGGCATTGGCTGCTTTGGCTTTTCATTCCACTTTGAACCTTTTCCAAAATGTGGCCAAGTGATTTCCACACCTCTCTCCATCAGAAATCTCAAAATGAACAATAAGCAGGAACAATTCAAAAGCTCACAGGGCCTTTTCCCAACATCCCAGTTTTTCACCCATATTTTAAAAAAAAAAAATGCAATTTCACTCTCCTATGTCAGACTATTAAAAAAAAAACCTTAAAAAATCATTGCTTTGAGCAAAGCAGAACTTACATCAGCAGCGTTTGTATAACTTGAGAATCAGAGAATCACAGAATGGTTTGAGTTGGAAGGGACCCCAAAGACCATCCCACTCCAGGATGGTGTGATCATCGTCACCTTCCACTAGCCCAGGTTGCTCCAAGCCCTGTCCAACCTGACCTGGGACACTTCCAGGGATCCAGGGACAGCCACAGCTTCTCTGGGCACCCTGTGCCAGAGCCTCGCCAAAAATAACGACATAATGCTTGAGAATCCTCCAATTTTAGTTATGTTGACAAACACTCCAATTTTGGATGAGCTGATCAAGTTCAGATACAAAGAATGTATTTTCATTGTATCCTACTGCTGGGCAACCACGCCAGGAAAAAAACAAACAAACACTAGCAACAACCTACGGAGCAAGCACTAATGTTTTACTGACATCTGCTTTCAAAGCATTATTGGGCTATCATCCCTGCAGTAAGTACCACAGCACCTCAAATATTGTGTCACAAAACAGCAATCTGTCCTCTGAGCTCCAAAACTTTCAAATTGCCCACGGCATTCTCCACATACTTGAGTTTTCTGTTATTTTTCTTCTTTCATGAAGTAAGACGACTGCTCAGCTGTCTCATCCAGCAATGTTTTATTCCAATCAGCCACTTCGGAGGCAAAGGCAGGTCAGATTCTTATTATGAATAGATTTTGCTGATCTTTTATACACATCTGGTAAGAGACTCAGGGACGACATCGTTGTCATAAAAATCTACCTTGGGAGGATAAGTCTGCAAGCAGTTTCTTTGTTTTGGATGATGTGCTCACAGTAAGTCAGACAAGGCTGTTCTGTGAGCACTCATTCCACGAGCATTCCAGCCCCTGAAGGGCTGTGATTTCCCAGATCCCCAGCACTTGCTCCCCAGTACACCCAGTTCCCATCCCTCCAGCTGCAGAAGGGCTGACTGGCTCCCTGGTCCTCCCATGGGAATGGATCAGCTGCCTTAGGCTTCCCTGTGTGCAATGACTTACAAAAATAAAGGTGTGTGCTAAATGAATAAATGGGATACAGCAAACAGAAATGCCTGACAAATAGTGAACCATCGTTTGCATCTCCTCTCCAAGCAGGAGCAATTTTAGAATATTAACTGTGCTGGGGGATACAATATAATCAAAAGTCTCACACAGGGGAAAAATATTCAAAACATATTCTCCAAATTCATTTAGAACCAGCATCAAACAATCTGATTTAGCAAAAATTTTTTCCCTCTTCTATTTATCCTTCCCCACTTTTTTTGTGTATTTTTGAGGGATCACGCTCCTGTAAAAGGAAAAATATTTAAGAAATGTGTGAATCTTGCCATAAAATAATTGAGCATTCAGGTCTAAGGTGGTTAACCAGACTTGATCAATGCAGTCAACAGAACGTGTTGATCTGATCAATATGGAAAATGTAATGCAAAATGCTATTATTTTTTTCATATATTCACCTTATATCAAGACAGAATCTTAACTAAATCCAAAATCTATTAAACCTAAATCTGGACTAGATCTCAGAAACCTCTAAAATACAGAGATTTAGTTGCTTCAAAAGAAAATGTGTCAAACCAGAATAAAACACAATAAAAAAAACTTAGATCATGTTTTTATGTGAAGTTCTTCAGTAACCTGTACAAGATTTACTAAAGTAAGACCACAATAAATAAATTTATAAGGACAAGCAACATCATAAAAATCCCATGAAAAGTAAAAATGAGTTGTGCAGGAGTATAAAATGAAATTACAAATGTTAATAAAGGCTCTATGAATATCAAGTTTCCTACATTTTCTCAGTGGACAAAAGTGGGACTTAATGACTCCAGCAAAAGGCACATTTTGATGCCACAACTAAGTTTTTGATAGTTCCACCCTATGGAAATGGAAATGCTGGAACCCAGCACAGGCTTCCCCGCTGGACTTTTGTGGAATGAGATGCTGATTACACACATTCATTTTCTGGCTCAACAAGCTCCTTGCAGAGCGTTCAGGAAGTGTAGTGACAAATCCATCACCTCACAGAGTGCACAGTGGCAGCCCCACATCCCCTCCTCGACACAGCCTCGTGCCAGTTTGGAGCAGAGGAGGCAATCAATAAGATGATGCTCTGTACAGTACTGGGCAGTGAGATGGAGAAATGGGATAAAAAAATTGATATATCACATTCAATTTTACACCTTCCTTGGAAGGCTCAGCATACCAATGGCCACATCAGTAACAGACACGTTAGAAGAGCTCCTGACTCACTGCAACTGAGTTGACTCATCCACAGTGTGCGTTTCCTTTGTGTTCAGCAATTCAGTGCTGAATACAGCATTCAGTGTGAAATTTGCAGCCAAACTTGCAGCTCAGACTGCCAGTTCCACGGAACAATTGTGACATGACTGGCTTTCCAATGGAGGCTTCTTTAAATGAGCCTCATGAAACTCAATAAGCAACCAGCCAACGAGTCCAGACCCAACAGGCTGTTAACCTGAGACCATTTTCTCTGAAACAGGTAATTCTGAACTAATAAATGCGACCCTGCTGATTTCTGCCCTTTCCTGCAATAAAAACACACAAATTCAAAAGCTGTGCCAGAGTCAAGGGTAAAGAAGAACCTGGAAGCAGAAGTTACCATGGGAGCCTTAAGGAACACCAACACGATGACTGTAAAAGCAGGGACCCTACTTAAAGGGCTTGGCAGAGAAAATCAAGGACCACCACAGAGTGGTGCCTGAAGAAAGGCACAACAACCTCTGGGTTAAAACTGCAGCCGTTTTTTTTTGTTTGTTTTTTTTTAAAGTAATGATTCTGAAAAGAATTTAAGGGTACCCAGGTCTTATATCCAGGAAGAATAAGGAGGAAGAAAAAAAGGAGAAGAAATTATCACAAGACCTAGATTGACGATCTAGTAACTAGAATCTTTTTCTGGCCAAGGGAAGTATTTGAAAGAACAGACAAAAATGGTCAAAAGGGAGCAGTAAGACAATCCTTCATGAAGTCACTAGAGGAAGCTAAAATCTGATACTGAACTTCTCACAACCTTACCTCAAATGTTCTAAAACTGCTTTCCTTCACAAAATTCCCTTCCATAAAGAATGAGACCTTTAATATTTTCAGTTGTTTTCTTTCCAGTTCAAAAATACTTAATTGCACTTTCTTGACATGCAATTCCTGAGTTTTACAGGTATTTTGGAACAGGATGGGGCCTGGGGATAAACCCAAGTGATTGGTGAGAGCACAGGGCTGGAGGGGAGCTCAGAGGATGAGAAAACTAAAGATCCTTTGGGTTCCCTGTTCTACCAGTCCAGTAGGAAAGGTTGCAGAAGACTTCAGCAGCATGACCACTAATGCAAAGGAAAGCTCATAAAGCATCTTAATTTATTCTGAGTTTTTGACATAATGGGTTTCTAATTTATGTGCTGAGAAAAGTAGGTATAAACCCACTATTTGATTATAGACAAAACTCACACAGCTCAGTACAAACTGATATTCCAGGCTTTCCATCTAATTTCCATGAGAGATGTAAAATAAAAGATCTATGGATGCTTAATATCTTTGCTGGTTTATCCAGCCTAAAGGGCTGGTGCTGGGTTGTAAAACCAAAACAGCCACAAAAGAAAGAAAATAAAAGTACTGAAATCAAACAAGCAAAAACCCCACAAACCCCCAAAAAAACACCAAAAAACAGAGCACAAACCCCACAGCCAGCATCTCTCAGAGACACTAATGTCTGCTGAGAAAACTGCAGGCCTATCACTTGAAAAAAGAACATAATTGTGTAACTTGATTGTATCAATTTTACTCTTGGACACTTTCAGTTCAGTGAAAAAGGCTGAGAGGTGTGCAGAGTGCAGAACAAATGCATTACTGATCTTTCATTAAAGATGTATAAAATATTATGCAGTGATCTTCTACACTGAGCTCACAATTTCAGGCTTCAGTTTCAAAGCGCTTAGTAACTTTTGTTCAGTAACATTTAAACACCTGAAAAAGCTCTAGGATGATGATTACAATAATCATTTCCACTCTTGCAGCTTGTCTACTGCCAGAAGAAAGTTAATTTTTTAAAAGAGACCAAATCCCCTAAAGACCTGTACAACTGCTAAGATTCAAAAACTATCCTCCCTAACCTTTTCTTTAACAAAAAAACTAACATTACTTTCCACACAACATTCAAAACAACTGAAATGTAAATAGAGAGATGAACTCACAGGATACCCTTCGAGAGGGTAAAACAAAACCTGACAGACAACCAAGGTGGGAACACAGGAAAGCCCCTAACAAAGAGACTGAAATCTCTAGCGACAAGGTACCAACCAAACCAGTAAAATAGAAGATAATGTCTCGAATTTCTTATTATTATCCAAGCAAACCAGCGAGGAAGCAGAGACCTCTGTCTCCAGAGCTGTCTGCCACACGGGGAAGGGGACAGATGCAGCTCACAGCCCAGACTTTCTTCTTCTGTACTCAAACACAAGCAAATTATCCTTCAGGAATTCTTGAGAGTTGCAGTAACGCTATCAAAAACGTGCTGTGGATGAGCAGGGTTGTGTGCAAAGTGGCAGCGATTTCCGGCTGGAACTAAATGATGTGACCCTGACAGGTCCTAAACATACGAGTGGGAACACTGCTGAACTCAGAAACTCCAAAATGAAGACATCTATATGACATCTATTTAAAGTAGGTTTAATCATCATACTAGTGGCTCATAACGAAATGCTTATTTTGTAGGGCATAGACCATTATAAAATGAACTCACTGATCACAGTCAGCTCTACACCAAGGATACACCTGCATGTTCCCAGCTACTCTAACAAGCATTTGTGTCAGACAGGAGCTGCTCAAATAATAAACAGTGTTTTTAGCCTTCATGGAAAAGCAATTATCACAAACTTCGTTAATCCATCACATTCCAACAGTCAACAATATCACACTGCACACAGATGAAAGCACTGAGTCCTCCAGCATAAAAAGAAATAAAAAAATACAAATATTACACGCTATGGAAGCATTCACAGAGATCCTATAAGGGGGAACATAGGAATGAAGCAGATTTAAAGAACACGGATCAAGAAGACAGAAAAGAAAGAAAAAGAAGATACATAGATATGGATATTAAAATAGATATAGATGTTATGCCTCATATGCATGCATTTCCCTCAAATTTTTGCATCATTGTCAGAGAAGTATAAAACTACCTGCCAATTAAAGTATTTCAAGCAGAGTAGTAAAAGCCTAATCATTCCACACTAAGGGTGTAGATATGTGTAATTGCCTGGGAAAAAAATGGAATACATTAATACATACTCCCTGGAGACAACTCCATATTCAGAAGCCATTCAGCACACAGGATTCATTATGATTTTACATGAACACCTTGCAACAGAAGTATTTATTATTAGCATAAGGAGATACAACACATTTTCATTACTAGGGAGCAAGATGAAATGACTCGGAAAAATTAATTCCTGTTGCAAATCTCGTTGCTCCAAACCCTTCTCTGAAAACTTTCAGATTAATTGTTTTTACAAATAAGACAAGGACTTAGAGCAAGAAAGTGCACAAGTGTCAGCCTTGTTCAGTGGCGAGTCCATCCTGGAGCTGGCTGGAATTGGCTCCATGGATGTGAGGAAGCTTCCAGCAGCTTCTCACTGAACCCTGTAGTCCCCTCACCAAAACCTGGCCATGCAAACCTGATACTTTTGGTTTATCCATTTCCACACTACCAGGTTTTTAAGTGAAAATTAAGCTGTACTCATGAGTTTAAAATGTTACGTAAAATCAATTCCATCTATCTTCATCTTTAAAACAGGTTTATAAAGAACAGTACTCATGTTAAGTGTCAGGGTTACTTTGTTATAACTATGCTTTTTTTTTTGGTTAAGCACCCTTTTATTCATGAAGGAAGAGAGGAAATTGGTGCAGATTGCCCCTTGTGCCACACTGACCCAAGAAACGGAATGAGAACGAAAATTCTAGTACAGACTTCATCTAGGATATTAAAAAGACTTATTTTTAAAAAACACATATCTACAAAATGGAAAATTCCTACTCTGCAGAAAAATATTCCTTGTGTATTCATCAAAGGTCATCTGCACAATACTGAATTAATCCTTGTTGAATAAGATAAGCATGAGTTATACATCCTTAATACTCTCGTTATAAATTAGTAAAAGGTTTGAAGTCTCATCAGTGAGTACCAAAGTACTATGGGAATACAGGGAAATAGACTAAATAAGAGAGAAACTCCTGTATATGAAGGGGAAAATATTAATCATCCCACTGAAAGAGACAAGTAGAAGAGGATAATTCTTCCCAATCTGAGCATTTGCTGCTCAGATAAATAGTATTCAAGAACATCAACCACTGATGAGCTTGTGAGAAAAGGCACTGAAAATGAATTTACCAAACAGGAAAATAAATATGGTAGCTTACACCATGCACTTAAGGCACAATTACACCATTTCCTTAAAGCAAACCTGCATCTAAATTTCACTGGCTGAAAATCAAGGTCATTTTTAAAATACACCAAAAGCTCAGATCTCTCTAGTTTAAAAAAAGAAAAAACAAAAATTCATTTCGCAAAACAGTCAAAGATAACCAAAAAGTCGAAAGTCTACTTGGATCCATTAAAAGGTGCACACCCAACGGAATCAATACTCCAAAGCAATTCACAAACAGAAAACAAACCAAAAATATCCATGGACCCATGCCCTGAATCTTCTGAACTGCAAATAAATCAGTCAGTCTTCAGAAATATGTATTGAAGGGCAATGGAACAGAAACTGCCGCTGCTTCTCAGAACACGGATCATTAGAATTAGGTTAATTAACACCTCAAAGCAAAATCTTGTAATTAGGGTATTATTTTTGTAATTAGGATTATTTTCTATCCTTTCTAACTTTTGCAGACTGATGGCACACACAGCTAATGAAGTTAATGAAAAAGAAGTAAGATTTTCAGACCACTCCGAAGAATGAAGCTAAGATGGATTGCAAACTTCAATATGCAAATTGCTCCCGAAGTCATTAGAACATACATATTTAATCACAGAGGTGTGTATCTATTTTCTCTTTTCCCTGGCAAATCTGACTGATGACAGAAAACAAGTAACCCTGCTCCCTCTCTGATTCAGAAAGAGAGAAGAAACATTACTGCAGGATTTTATTCTTCCAGTAATAATTTTCCCAGTTTTATGAGTCCTGCTGGACCTAAAGCATATCACAGATTTATTTAGGCTGGAAAAGACCTTTAACATCAACAAGTCCAGCTATTAACCAAGGACAACTAAACCACAACTGCCACATCCACACATTTTTTGACCACCTCCAGAGATGGTGACTCCACTCCCTAAACAACACTTTCCATGAAAAAATACTCCCCAATATCCAACCTGACCACCCCTAGCCCAGCCTGAGGCCGTTCCCTCTCCTCCTGTCCCTGTTCCCTGGCAGCAGAGCCCGACCCCCCCAGCTGTCCCCTCCTGGCAGGAATTGTGCAGAGCCAGGAGGGCCCCCCTGAGCCTCCTTCGCTCCTGGCTGAGCTCCTTTCCCAGCTCCCTCAGTCTCTCCTGCGTTTCCAGCCCCTTCCCCTTTCCCTGGACAGCTCCAGCCCCTCGGTGTCTGTCTTGTCATGAGGGGCCCAAACTGACCCCAGGATCTGAAATGCCTCATGAGTGCCACACTTTAAAAATATATACAATTCTTCATCAAAGAGTCAGGTAGCACTGATTTTCCCATCTTTCTAGGAGTACTATTCCAGCTTGTATGCAATTTACACTTCATTTATAGTTTATATTCACTTATTTCATTTTCAAGCCAGAGGATTCTGTAGGATTAATAAAACACCTTCACTACAAGACAACCTCTTGCTGATACACAAACATACACTGGTTATGATCATAATACCTCTTAACTTACTAAGTTACTACTTGTCCTGCAAGTACCTACTCCAAAAATCCCTGTTGAGGGTGTTCAGTGTTTGGATGTTTTAGTTTCAGGGTGTGAATCCCATATTTGGTTTAGGATCATGAAGTATTATTTACACTGTAAGTGCTACCAGAAACAGTCTCAAAACCTATACTGGCAGGAAATTTAAGACAACTTCTTTTTAATTGATAAGCCTTTATATAGATGAAATGCATCCAAAGTCTTTAGGCTTCCATTAAAAGACCAAACCACAATAATTCACATAATTCTTCTCTGATCTCATTCCAATTTGTCAACAGATTTTTGAGAAGGGGAAATCCTTCCAATAATAGTCTCATTAACAAACACTACGTTACAACAATAATAGCACCTAAATAAAATTCACTTTTCACCCAGGAGCTGATGCACTTAAGGATCATTTTATCATGTTATGATGAGCTCACATTCAGTTGGATATTTGAACAGCTATTTTGAAGTTGCTGCTTAACAAACCATACCAAGACCTTACTCATATAGTACATGACTAGAATTCTTTAATACATTTGATTCACGCTTAGTGATATGAAAAACTTTTTTTTTTCAAGTTGCCCCCCATTAAAGCACTACATTTGTATGACAAAAATATCCTAGACTCACAAACATTCCAGTTATATAAAGTATTATATTAGCACTTGTATCTGCTGCAGTAGTTCTGAAATCTTTAAATTTACCACTGGAAAAAAAAAAAAAGTGTCAAACACTTTGAGTAATTGAAAGTTTATGATAACAACAAGAATTTGCTTATCAGCCAAAATGAAAATCCGTTTCTTATTTGGTATCAATGCCTTTCAACTATGCAATCATCTTTGAAAACATAAGGTGATATATTATCCTGCTCTAATTAGCATTTTTAACATAAAAGGAGGCAAATGTAATTTACTAATATATTGGTTGACCCTGAAAAATTTTGGAAGTGACAGGCAGTTCACAAGATATTCGGAAAAAAAAAAAAAAAAACCAAAACATAGAACTGCTTTCCAAGCAAATGCAGAAAAATCATCTAAAAATGCAACCAAAGCCAATTCTCCCTCAAAACCTTTAGATATTCCACTTCTACAGGGATGACCCAAATTAAACCAAGAGGATTGCTCAGAACCTGCTGAGTTGTGGATTTGGGGACATGAAAAAGGCTCATCCCTGTTTCACTAGACCTCTCTATACATCTTCAAGGACACAAGCAGAAGAAGAACACCTCAATAATTAGTTTGATCTTCCTGATTAGAGTACAGAAATCCCAGGCAAGAACATTTTCTGAAAAGACTCCCATGAAAGCTGCCAGAAAACCATGTGTAAGAATAGAACTGGGTTAGAACGCTGTCTAGACAAGTTCCAAAGATACTATTTCAGGATACAGGATAGAGACAGGATCAGGGACATTCCTGGGCTCCAGCAATGAAACTGCTTCCACCAATTCTTCCCTACACTTACAACAAAGTCAGCCAGGCTAGACAGGGCTTGGAGCAACTTGAGATAGTGGAAGGTGTCCCTGCCCATGGCAGGGGGTTGGAACAAGGTGATCTTTCAGGTCCCTTCCAGCCAAACTACTCTGAGAAGAAAATTATTTTATCCATATCACACTGTCACAGCGTATGTCTCAGTTGGGAGAGCCAACACACACAAAGATCTGACCCCACAGAGGCTCCTCTACCTTCTCTCACACTCACACAAAGAACAAACCCGACTCCAAGAAGGCTTCTAGGCTCCTTTACCTTCTCAAGGCTCTCTTCCTCCAGGTCCTCTTCTTCAGAAGGCTCCAGTCTCTTCGAGGACCCCCTCTGGCCAGCCAACCCACCCCTTTTACCACGCCTATCTTCATTAGTCACAGCTGCAACCCTTCAAAAGCAAAGCTGTCCCTCTTCGGTAATTAGCACAACTGTGACTGCTCAGGAGCAAGGTTGCTTGTAATCCTTTCTTCCAAACCACACCACATCACATGAAGACAAAAACACTTTCTGGTAACCCTGAGCCACTAATTGCCTAACAATGAAGAAAATTGAGGAGTTATCCAATGCACTGAAAATCTAGCAGTTAATACAAAAAATTACAAATTAGAGCGGGTTCATTTTAGCCATGAGCTTTTTCAGTCGCAGCTTACTGCACACCCAAGATACTCCCAGCACAATCTGCATCTCCAGCTACATACACCAGTGACAAATTTTCTCACCATCTTTCCACATGGGCATCTGCAGCAGGAGAGGAGAAAAAGCAGCCATCATATTGCATTGCTCCGAGTTAAGAACCATCATTCCATAAAAGCAGAACATGGGAGTAATGGATGAGACCTAAATCCCTGAGCCCTCGTCCCCTCCCCTGCAACTGCCAACCTACACATGCATAAACTCCAAACCCATCCATAAACACCTCTGAACAGTGAATAAAATGGGAGGCACAGACTGACAAGGGCCAGACCTCACAGGACACTGCATACCAAAAGTACCCTGCAGCTTTCAAGCATGGGAGAGTAAAAATAGAAAAGACAAAATTTAGCTAAAGGATCTTCTAGACAGCAGAAAAAGTCTCCATGCTGAGAGGAGCCCAGCTAGAGCTGGCACAGAGGCACATTACTGAATCCAATTGCAAAGAATCAAGGATGACCAGAGTGCAGCAGATGCTTCCTGCAGAAGGCAATGGTTGAAAACACATCCTGAAGTAAAAAGGCAGCTGGTAGCTTTCAGTTCAGAAATTATTTTAAGCGATGCATATCAAAAACCTAGGACAAGAGGAAATGGCCACAAGTTGTGCCAGGGGAGGTTTAGATTGGATATCAAACAAAATTTCTTCACTGAAAGGGTGGTCAAGCACCAGAACAGGCTGGCCTGAGCAGTGATGGAGTGCCCATTGATGGAGTGCCCACCCCTGGCAGGACTGAAAATCCGTGTGGATGTGGCACTTGGGGACATGGGTCAGGGGTGGCCTTGGCAGTGCTGGGGAACAGCTGGATTTGATGATCTTGGAGGGTTTTTCCAACCTAAACAATTTTATGAGTCTATAATGTCGGAGACAGAAAGGAGGATTCTGTTCCAATTCAACATAACTTCATAAAAATGTCTGAAGTTCAGTTTCAGAGAGAGAAGTTCCATATTCCTTTTGTGATACGATTTGACTTTGTCTCCCCGACATGGAACAGCCATCACCTAATCCATGCCAGGGAAGGCTGGTGCACAGTCCAACCTGCCACACTCCCAGAAACACCACAGATTTGGGACTGCTCTGACAGAAAGAGCTTAAACAAGAATTACTTTCACTATTGGGAGACTAGTCCTGTTCAGGTAAAAAAAAAATAATTAAATCATACTGACCTAATATTGGCCTTATTATACAACTGATTTGAGCTTGAATGATCAAAAAATAAACCTTTATAATTCATTTTCCCTTAGGTCTGTCTTGAAGGCAACTTCAGCTGAATCCAGCTATTAAATAAAGAAATTGCTGGAGAATTCAGTGCAATTACTAAAACAAGGGCAGCAGGTATCAGGCATAAAGTTCTCCATTACCCACCTTGTCCCAAACTTGTCTCAAATATGCAAACACATTCACCAGCCCTCCAAAAGTAAAGCTGTGATTTAAATGCAGCTGACGAGATTAATAAATAATGTACTTCCCATGGAAAAGAGCACACCAGATTCAGGGTTCAAATGCAATAAAACCAAAGTTTTCCCAATGTAAGTAATATCCAAATAACTGGAATGGTTGGGAATAGAGTTATATTTATATATTTATGGCAATACAGAAATTTGCCCATTTTTGAAACACAGAGTACAAGGGATTGGATTAGTTCTAAATTCATGAATAATAACATCAGACATGATTATTATGATTTTCTACATAAACTACATGAAATAAAACTATTTTGAATTTTATCCAATGACTTATTTATTTCATAGGTACAGGCAATTAATTTTACTGAGTAATGCTATTATTTTAGAAAAATGCAAAAGCATTAATGAATTATTTTTGTCTGCCTTATGATAGATTGTTGCTTCCTTTAAAATTCTGTAACTGGCATCTTAAATTTATTGGGAAAAAAAACCACAAAACATGTACTGCAATCAGAACTGTCTCTCCACAGCAAATCTAGAAGGACAAAAATGTGTCATACTGAAGGAAAACAGAATCAGTCACGAACAATCTGCAACAGCAACGCTCACCATTATTTGTGCTGTTGTTAAAACCCTGCAATAATAAGTAACAGTCCAAAAATGTAAAGATCCTAAAAGGCCCAGCTGCTGCATGGCTCTGGTAATAAAGGCACAGTTGTAAAACAGCCACGCTGCTATTTAAAATTCCTAGGCAAAACTAATGAAAAGAAACACAGACTGACATTAGAAAATTTAAATCTTAGCAGTAGAGCAAATCTCATCTTCTCATCTTCAAAAACTTGACACGGCTCCTTCATCTCTTCATCTGTGTGTACACACATGATAAATTTTTGGGTTTTTTTCCAAAAAACAACTGCGTGGATGTTGCTGGTTTATAGTTGGCATTTATTTCTTTTCTCTTCTTAACATAAATATAATGCATTCATATTCTTAATTACCACTCAAAACCTCCAGACATGAGAAAATATCCCCTGACTCCTCATGGACAACCTCCAAAAGTCTTATTTTTCAGCCATACATAAAATATTGTGTAGTTGCAGTTAAAAACTTCCTAAAATTGTAATTCCTTTTTCTTAAAAAAACCACCCACAGTCTAACAAATAAAATGGCAATCCAGTCACTTACTATGCAGAAAGGTGAGAGTAACAGGCAGCAAGCCCTGAGAATATGTTTTAGTTATATATTTCCTTATAAAAATGTCATGGAATCAAAAATTATAAAGTTTATAGTAAAAAAAAGTCATAAAACAAAACTAGCAATAAATAAAATTACCTTATGCTTTTTAGCTAATTGTGACACTAAAGCCAGGAAAAAGAAACACATTTCCATTAGTAATTTCAACGCCGTAGAAAACAGAAATTCTAATGATTTTTCTCCAGCACATATTTCTTAGAGAATCTCAGTAATGGCAAGTTAATGAAAGACCTGACAGGCCCCACCTGCTACTCTTCGACCCTGACAACAAGCACTGGGAACAGGATACCCCAGCAAGCTCCAATCCTCTCACATCTCTGACAGCCCCACAAAGTTTTAATTAGTTTCCTAGTTCAGGGCTTTCTAGAATAAATGCAGTTCTGTCATTTCTAATGCATTCTCATGATCAGTTAATGGATTTTTGGATTTTTTTTTTTTTTTGCCTCCAGCTCTTGCCTTATAATTTCCTTCTAAATCAATTCCTAGGTTATCCGTATTTTCTCATCTGGAACACTAATGAGCTTGTCTAAAATTCACTTCTAATGCACCATTCTCCTACCCTGACTCACTGAGGTGTTCTTTGTCAAACCCACATCACGTTTCTGCATTACTCTCTGAAGTATCAGTAGAAACCAGTGGATGTGCCATCATCTGGAAATCTGTCAGCCATGTGCCTACACATACACTGAGTTCAGAGTCTAAGTTCACAGATGCAAAGGACTAAATTATCATTTTTGGAGCCCTAAAACTCGTGTACAACGATTTCCAGTTTTTCCTGCGTTGTTCAAAATCATACACGGCTTGGAGAACAAGAGGGTACTCTGACTATTCAAATGGAAATGCCAAAATAAAACATGAATTTGTCCTGGTGGTGCTGGAAATCACAGGATCAGGCAAACTTTGGCTGTAGAAGACTCAAGATTTCATCTGCTCCAAACTGCTGGTCAAAACTGCTCTACAACTCCCTGAAAGGAGGTGGTGGCAAAGTGGGGATTGGCCTCTTCCCCCAGACAACAGCAAGACAATGAGAGGACACGGCCTCAGGCTGGGCCAGGGGAGGTTCAGGTTGGACATCTGGAGGAATTCCTTCACTGAAAGGGTTGGGCAGGCATTGGAACTGCCCAGGGAGGTTTGGAGTGCCCATCCCTGGAGGTGTCCAAGGAACGCCTGGACGTGGCACTCAGGGCTCTGGGCTGGGGACAAGGTGGGGACTGGTCACAGGTTGGACTCGATGGTCTTGGAGGGCTTTACCAACCTGAATTACTCTATGGAAGTAGGACTGCCTTCAAAGGTTGCTCAGGAATTTTTGGAGCAAGGTCCTGCTGCATTTTGTGGCCACTAAATCTCTCTCTTCTATCCACTGACCTGCTTCAATGACTTATGGAAGAACTTCCCACCTCTATGATCTCCTCGTTAAGCAGCTCATTTGAATCTACAAGTGGGTTCTAGAGCTCAAACTGAATTGGATTAAATACCTATAAAGTTATTTATTTATTTATTTTATTGGCCAAGATAAAGTTTCAAATTAAATGTTCTCTCTCTCAGGAAGGAAATTGCTTTGAAATTTTTAAGGAGATCCCAATCTTTGTATGTGGCATCTTGTGGAGGCTGCCACTGCACGGGCAGACTGCAATTGAAACCCCACAGAGGTAAACCAGAGACTATTCCTGACCTGACCAGACTGCAAATGCAATTTCAGACAGAGAAAAAAATAAAAAGTCTTTAAAACTGGGATGATCGTTAACTTATCTGGGAAAAACAGTAAGAGCAGATGAATATTCTCAGCTAGAAATGCAACAGATAAACACAATCTGAAGGCAAAACAGAATTTTCATCACTTGGAATTTTTTCATCACTTGGAATTTTCGTGATTACGTTTGTGTGGCTCATATAGAACACATTTTAGTCAAACATACTCCATTGGAATCAAAGTAGAGGGAAAAAAGCAAAACTACTCATTTCCCTAATACAAGAAATCAAATTACATGTTCAGAAAGGAGGGTTTATTTTATTTATTTATTCATATGATCCAGAAACCTATGAAAAGAAGAAATCAGAATGGAAATATTCATAAAAGTTGAATAAAACAATAGCCTAACATTTCTCTACCCTCTCTTGACAGCATTTTATTTTCCCTAGTCTCCTTGACACGCTGCTAAAATAGAAACACATTGTTCCTCATCAAAATACAATCCTGGGAACATGAGTTTTTATCATTGAAGAAATCCACGTCCTGTAGCTCAGCTTGTAATTTCTTGATTTACATTTGTTCAAGCGTGCTATCAAACAAAGGTGTAGCTGAGCCCAAAGTTAAGCCAGCACCCAGTGAAACTACGAAGCTGCAATGGTACTTTCCCTTCTGGGCTGATGTTCTCCCTTCTCTGGGCAGAGCAGTGGAAAATAAAGCAAAAGAAGACCAGGAAATTCCCTCACACAGGACTCAGTAACTTGGGTTCCACAACAGAGTTTGGTGCACAGCGGCTTCACTTGCTGATGTTGATCAGAGAACTGGCAACCTCATTTTCAGTTGGTTTCACAGTGAATTCTGGATTTTAGTCTTATCTTTCATATCAAGAACAAAATTATCAGGGTTTATAATGGAAATTAATTACCATGATATCACCATGTGGAGTGAAAGAACCCTCTCTCTGCCTTCAGTCTGTAAAGTCACGTACACACTTAAGAGACTTTCATGTCTGGAATAATTTGTAGAGAAATAACATAATTGTTTTTTTCAAAAACAATTTTTGAGAAAGACAAAAAAAAAGCAAAGACAAAAGAAAGACAACCAGATGTCATTCCTTTGGAAAGTGACTCACTGAAAGAGCAGAGCAACCATACAGAGACATCATTTTGGGGGAATTAAAGAAGCAGCTTTCCACTATTAACAGCAACTCAAAAAGGCACCAGGCCTCTACCTACACTCCTACTGATGGCAGGACACAATGAAACAGGTTTTAATAGTTTCTATAATTTGGATGGTTGGTTTTGATTTGTTTTTATTTTGAACCTGTCTTTCATGGTGAAATAACAAACCAGGAGCATGTCTCAGTCAGATCCCAATCTTTGACTGACTGTTTGTTAAGTTTCTAAATTGCTTTATAAAACAGACATAGGTAAATAATTGTTGCTACTGTATTCCTGCTCACATTTTGAGACTATAAATTATTTAGAACAAGAGTCTCTAAACATGTTTGAACACAGCTTTCCAACAGCGATCACGAACAAAAACTGCTCATGTTTTTATTATCAAATACTATTAAGATAATTATGTATAAACAGTAAACACAGCATCAGGCTGAAGGAAGAAACAAAACAAAGATACTTGCCTGGGTAACAAGTGGCTCCAATAGTCTCTCTACTGTGAGAGTCCTGATTTCCAAACTTTTGGGGTCCCATTTCAAAATGATAGGTGACGTTGCAGAAGTCATACTCCCTGGAACAGATAAAATTACACAGCACGAAAATTATTAGTGCAATCTCCACATACTGCATAGCATTTATTTAAAGAATAAATACATATAGCCACATATAAAATACTTCTCCACAATCCTGCTGGTGTTCCTCTACTCCCCAGAACTCCCAGGTGCACCACTGCCACATCCAATGGGTGCGCAGACATTTGTATTCCGAATTCTTTTTACTCCTGCACCTCCAACACCACAGCAGATGGGTGTGTCCTGAAGGAACCACATCCCTTGGAGGGCACAGGCAGGAGCACATTTATCCTGAAGGACTCCATCCCACAGAGAGACCCCAAACTGGAGCAGGGGAAAAGTTTGAGGAAGGAGCAGGAGTGTTACGAACTTACTACAACCCCCATATCCCCCTGTGCTGCCCGGAGTGGGAGAGGCAAGGAACTGGAAGAGTCAGAAGTGGAATAAAACAAATTCAACAACTCTATGCAGATTTTTGAATCAAACTTCCCCCACAGTATTCAGCATTTCTTGATTTTGCATCAAGAAGTGGAGTACTTATTTAAAGCCAAGATAGATTCTCCAGACCACCTTAGGCTTAGAAGATTAAACAAAGCCCAAAATGAAGACAACAGCAAATTGCTGTCATTTTATTCACCATTTCGGGTTTCCATGCAATTTTCTAGACAACTGACTTCACTTTGGAAATTCCAGATACAGAGAAGTCCGTCTGTCAGGCTGTAAGAGACATCCAGTGCACCTCACTGAGCTGGAAAGTGATTGAAGTATTTGATGACGAGCAAAGCCACGTATCAACTAACCTGCCCACCGAACCCAAGAAGACAGAAAAATCTAATGAAATAAATGTTCATTCTAAATAATTCTGATTTAAGTATTTCCCTTTATTTTAAAATTAAAGTGAAAAATTAGAAGTCCCATATACCATGAGAAAATTTAACAGGTAAAGACAAACCAGTAACAACATATCGGACATCATGTGAGATTCAAGTCGAGCCCCTCTGCATACAACATCCCAAAAGTTTTAAATTGTTTTCTCCAGAAAACAATTTTAGTATTTTTATCTTAGTAACTTTGGTATTTTATCTCAGTATTTTTAACCAACAAGCTAATTTCAGTAATAAAATTTACAAATAAATAAATGAAGGAATCACCACCATAATTAAGGGAACAAAACAAAGAAATTCAGCTATTGCTACTTGAATCACAATACACTTCATGAAGCATAATTCAGTAAGGTACTTACTCAGGATTTAGCAGCATTATCCAGTATATACAAAATAAATTCTACTGCTCTACTCAGGAGAGTGCCTTGAGTAATCACTATCAATCAATATAAACAGGCTGGTGAGTCTCTGCAAAAGATTCTCACCGAGTTAAAATACTTGCTCAAAAAGAGAGGCATATCAGAAGTCCCTAATCGATGTATTTATAAATCACACAGAAAACCACCATTAGCCTCCTCTCACTTGCCAACATTTGGTAAAAGAATTATCAGATAATATTTAGTGAGTGCTAAAATCACTGTTACTCAGTTTCCACTCTTCCACAAAAACCCATTAGGTTTCATGTTTTACAGTGCTGAAAACACCCAGGCGTGATTAAAGAAAACTGTGAGACAGTTTCTAGTTGCTGTAAACATGGTTGATGTGGGAGCCATCATTTTTCCAACAGACAATATTTAATTATCTTTCAGAGCCTGTTTCTTGTTTATATAAAGTTGGTTGCCACTCCCATTGGTCACTGGAATTCAAAAAATAAGTCTAAAGTAGAAAATTATTCTAATTGGTTAATTATGAGTTATGATACTTTCAAATGTATCACAGTCTTGTTTTTCACTAAGCACACTTTTCCTCTCTAACTATTAACATGAGTACTCAAACTTGTCATAATTCAAAAACAAATTCAAAGCCGTACCATAGTCCACAGCCTACAAAAGCAAATTAATTTCAGTGGATGGCAGTCATGCAGGTGATACTAAAAAATAACTTGGGT
Source organism: Tichodroma muraria (assembly GCA_013390105.1). Classification (NCBI taxonomy): domain Eukaryota; kingdom Metazoa; phylum Chordata; class Aves; order Passeriformes; family Sittidae; genus Tichodroma; species Tichodroma muraria. Next base: position 4,266 of record WAAG01063695.1, on the reverse strand, counting down.
GATCAGCTGCTACAGCCAGAATATGGCCTCGGGTCCAACCTTCACTGAAGTAAAACAAATATCCCTTAGAACTCAATATAAAAGGCTGAGCGTGGCTTTCAAATATAAAAAGGGCACATGCAAGAAAAAACATTATAAAAAACCTTATGACAGCTTTTCATTCACAGTCAAATCTACACCACAACGGCAAATAAGTGAAAAAAAGTAAAATTAATGTATTTTTCTCAACACTCCTTCAGCTGCTGTCACAACAGCAATTTTAAATGACAAGACTAAAGAGAAGTTACCTGCCCAAGTGTTTATGTAAGA
>WAAG01063693.1:0-12217 GCA_013390105.1 Tichodroma muraria | reverse complement strand
ATGAAGGTGTTCTGAAAAGACTTTATCCCAGTACTTAAAAACTATCTCCTGTATAGTCCTTCAAACAGTTACTCTGAAAATAACACAGGTCTCTAACCCAATTTTTTTTTTTTTATGAAGGCATCATATACTTAAAAAAAAAGTCAGTCTAGGACAAGAATAATGTTAAAATACCAGTGTCGATATTATACTGATAACAAAAAGCATTTCTTGAGTTCCTGTTACAGGTTTGATCCAAACTGTCATATAAATTGATGGAAAAACTCCCACTGACTTCAGGGAGGGTAAAAAAAAGCCTGACCTACAGGAGATACCATGGTTACTCCCAACTAGAGGAAAAGAAAGTAAACTAAAATAATTAGGAAAAAAGTGACTGGTATAAAAAGCAGAGTAACTGAGCTAAAGGAGACCTAAGTGTTTTCTTCACTTAAACTGCAGACTTTCATTTTCCATTGTAAAAATTTTTATTTAATTTTCATTAGAAACTTCTAGCAAGTTCTACCTGATGATAAATATACATTTTTTTGGTAGCTACAGGGAAGTTATTTCACATGAAGGAAGGCCTTATCAGAGAGGTGACCAAGAAATCCCTGTGTGTAGCAGTAATAGTAAGAATTAAGTATTTCTAATATATAGTTTAAATTAATCCCACTTTAAACATCACAGTTTCAAGCCTGCCTATTCAGGATAACTACCAGTACAAAAAAAAGAACCCACAAACCAGCAAATTCTTGCCTTACTTAAATGAATCTGATGCTGTGGAAATCCCCATTACAAGTAAAGAATGATTTCAGTGGTGTTCACACGTGGTCTGGTCTGACCCAGGCCAGCAGCTATCAGACCACCACGGTGTTCACTTATCAAGCCTTCCTTTAAATTCCTGTGCCAAGGCTCAACCCATCCCCTGATGGCTGCTTATCTGAGGGCAGACAGGATTGCTTTCACTCCAGCTGAAGGATGTGGCTGTGCTGTATTTACAGGAGGAAGCAGCGGCCCTGTGTGCACAGGTTGGGATGACTCATCTCTCACCCCGAAGTTATCTCTTAGGGACTGCTGATAAGCGAGGTTAGGGACAGCTCATGGCAGAGAAAGACACTGCCCTGCCAGGAGGCATCCTCGGTGAGGGCTTATGTCTTCCCACTGAGATCCAGGGAACAGCAGAGCAGACACCTGGAACTGGTGGAGATGACCTGCGCCCAAACCGGGCACACAGAGATGCGTGTGCGTGCGCCTGAGTGCGCACACGGGGTAAGGCGGCTGCCTCCATAAATGTGCCACTTGCAACACAGCAGTGACACTGATAAAAACCCTGGACAGGGAACCAGCTGCTGAATGGGAGACAAAAAGGAATTAAATCTGCTGTGCAGGCTCGTTACAGGCAGCTACATTTTTAGGGTAAGCTTATTTATTAGTTCTGCCTAAAAATGAAGAAGCTAATGAAGTGGCATGCTCAAGCTGCAAAACTTGAGAGTAAACAGAGAGTTAAGGAAATGTCATGGGTCTGTATCTAGTGTGGATCTCTAGGGTGCTTTACCTCTTTAAATATAAAACTTACTGCCTTATATAAATGTTTTAACATGCAAAAAGGGCATCTAAATTAATACCCTGAATGCTCCTATTGTAGCAAACACAGCCCTACTGCTTTTGGGGTATCTAGAGAAGGATTCTAAGTTATATTTTCCCAAGTTTGGTGATGAAAGCTTAGGGTTGCTCCCCACATACACCTTTAAAGGTGTTTATAGGTGTGCACTGGCACATGCAGGTGGGTATACTGTGATTTTTTTTTAAACTACATATATTCACTATAAATTAAAAAAAAACAAACAATATCATGGTAATAAAACCCAAAAGAGAAAACAAAACAAACACATACAAAGAGAAAAGCAAACCTCGTTTTTAGCAGAATCCAAAATAACACCAAGATTGCAAAGATCAGATTATTTTTTTAGTTTTGTTTTTGTTTTTTTTTAAGTTTATGATTGATTCAGATCAGGCTCTGCCATATTCCCATTCTCTGGAAAGATAGGTGGAAAATTGTTATTAAAAGTCGCTGGGAACTCTAGCGCGGCATCGGCATTTTGATAGCCCACGTACGAATTAAACGGCTGCTGAGGAAGTACTTGGCTATCAGGCATCTGCATGAAAGCCCCTGACTCTGTGGTAGGGGGGATTCTTTGGCCAACTAGTTGGATTTTAGGTTCCCTGGGCTCCAGTTGTTGCTTGCTTTCTTCGTCCGTGTCAAGACGGGTTAGCTTTTCTATCCACATGCGGAATTTCTCCTCTGTCTGCCTCTGCATCTCGGCAAAGCAGTTCATGGCCTCTTCCAGGACATTGCCTATGCAGTTCCTATCCCACACGGTGCCCCTGTCAAGCAATCCTGGAATTTCCCTGGTCGATCCTCCAGATCCCCCAGCACGACTGAAGCCAGCTTTAAAGACATTGAGGCCATTTGATAAGACATCATTAAGTAAGAACATAATATTGTTTATTAAGGCATGTTAAGTGAGGAAAACAACTTTTCTAATTCTGCCCCTTGGATACGACAATGGGAGAAGAATTAGCATATATTAACCAACAGTATTACCCTTATAGTAAAATTTTACACCCACTGAGGTTATAATAAAAATTTTGGCATCGAAATTAATTTTATCCTAGAAGTCTCAGACAATTCTGTCACAAAGGTCTCTTCTTTACCAAATTACTCCAGTTCCCTTGCAATTTGTTTTGAATTCAACTGAAGGTGTCAAAAACATTATACAATACCATGTTTAGTTCTATTAAGCTGCAATCCAAAATGCTATTTTTTAACTGACAAACCTGTTTAATTATGTGTATTTTACTTACACACCTGGACCCTTTATAAATAGGCTGTTAAACACAGGTGGAATTGCCCCAAAGCTCTTGGCCTGATTTTGGGAAGCACACCAAACGCCGATGAGGAGAACACACGACACAAAACACAGAAACACAGGTGGGGGGTTATGTGAGTGCTATGCTGACACAGGAGGGGAGAGCATCCTCTGCCAGGTGTGATGGACACAGCTCCATCACAGGGATAACCTGCACACCACAGAGCCCTGAGCAGCCTCACGGCAGCCAGGACCCTGCCCTGAGCCACCATTCCTACAGTCAGTCCCAGGCAAGGCATAAAACAGGGAATGGTTGGAAGGAAACTGTTCTGCTTCCAGCTGTCCATCAAAAGGACAGTGGAAATGACCGGCTTTGGGATTATCAGGAAGAACAGCAGCAGCTAGTAAAGAAGGCCAATCCTCATGGTCTTACTCTACATACCAATAGCAAAAGGCAGAGGAATCTGTTTTGAAGTCTAGAGTTCACTCAGGAATCATCTAGGAAGCAATAAACCCCCAAGAAAATGAGACTCTGTACCCGTTTGAGGAATCATAAACAACATGTGCATGCAATCCAAACACACAAATGTTACCTAAGGTAATTCCAAAACAAGACAAGCATCACATTAAACTACACAAAGGTACAGAAGATAGTAATTTAACATCTAAATGTGAAACTTGTGGGACTCTCTAGCTTAAGAATAATAGAAATATCCTAAGAATGAGAGAAATCATTGCACAACCTAAGTAAATATTTACTAATAAAAACCTAAGGCACTAAATCTTTATTGAGATTTCACTGAGTACATGAAATTACAGTATCACTTAAACACTACATTCTTTTTAGGAGTTGTTTAAATGAGGTATACACAGATCCTTCAGGAACAGCTAAACAAAGCCCAGGGTTATTCTCTTATTTCTGAAGAGTAGTTTTTAAGTCTTTCTTGCCCATGTGTTTGCCTATCAGACATGCTGGAAATTCAGCATTCGTGTCCTCTGCTAAAAATAACTACTTTATAGCAACTAATTTACATCCCTCCAACTGCATTTTAACTAAAATGAATTAAGTAAAATGGTACCTTTTTTCCTAAAACATGGCTCCTTTTGTATATTCAATAATTTCTTTTCCTCCCTAGAAAAAGTATTTTATCTGCTCATTTAGTTCTAGTACTGAACATCCAATATGATTCTGTTTATTTGTCTTTAGTCTGGATCTTACCTTAATGAACTAACTTATAATCTTTCTGATTTCCACAGACATATGAATAAGTAATGCTAATTTTTTATTGCAATTTAAATAAAAACTATTGATGGTGATAAGTGAGATAATCATCTCAGGTTTGTAAAGTTTAAAATTAACTAGAATGGTCAAAGTTGACAAAATTGTTTTGTAAACTGCATAAAGTATGTGTTGAAATATATATAGCCCTGCAATACAAATTTTAAAATCCATAATTCATAGAGTATCTCAAATTTACAGCAGCAAAACAATGCTTCAAATGCTTCCCATGCAGTTACTACAAGACTTATTGAATCTTTTCTTTATTTTAGGGTTAAAAAAAACCCCAAGCCTAGAAGTGCATTTTTACATATTAAAAATGCTGGGATTTATTTAATTGGTCCCTCTTTTGTCTATAAACTTTAAACTATAGGTTTTTTTATTATGCTAAGTTTAAAGGAGAAGAAATTTGAGGTCACAGAGGGGTCAGAATCAAAGATTCCTCTCTCATTTTCAACACGACACCTGAAAAATAGCACATAAGAAATGTCCCAACTATATCTTTTTATGGGATCTCTTAAGTACGATCTAAGTAATAACAAAATCCAAAGTAATTTAATTTAGGAAGTCTGGTAACATAACAATGCAAGATATCTTCACTCTAACTAGCAATGGTTGGTTCCTCTGTGTTATTCTGCTGCAGACACTTCCAAATTAGTATCTTACAGCAAATCATTCTTAACAGACTATTTCTTTTTCCTTGTCTATTAACTATAATTGTCATTCTGAGTTACTTGAACCAAATTCATTCCTTGCAGATGCTTCATCCAAGATCTATGCACAGTTGTTAGGAGGAAGGAACCTGTGCCCATCTCTTTGGGTTCACTGCATATTTAAAAAGTCTTGTCTTTTTTTTCATAACAAAGTGAGATGCAGCTTTTTCGACATTAACATTCAAACTTTGACAGATTTTTGTGACAGCCTAAAAACGTGAGTCATCCCCATTTCAATTCAGATTTCTCTGAATTGTAGAAAGCACAATGGTGGTAAAATGCAAAATAATTTTGTATATTATTTGAATTTTTAAAAATCCCCTACTTCTTCTAAAAGAGAAGTGTTTACAAAGCAATAAATATTGATTCCCAGACTTGCTCTCATGCAAATTTCTTTCAGAGTTAATTTGCAGCATCACATGTGAAATTGTTTAAAGGAAAAACTTCCTACTACAGCAGGAAGTTTATCAGAATCTATTTCAGGACTCCTATGCCATGTTTTTGTGGTGTTTAAGAACGGCAAAATCTTAAATGCCAACAGAGAGGCTCAGTCATTAAAAGGTAAAAAATTGTTCCTCATCTGCAATAATCCAAAAATCATGTCATTCCCTGAAATAAAGTCCCAAAGATTATGACTGCTCGCATCAGTGAAAGGTTCACAGGAGCACCTCTGAAGTTTAGACTGAAATGCAGTCTAATTTTCAGGCGTAACCACAGGATGCATACAGAATACTGTAACTTAACTTACATTGTGCTGAGCTCCTGAGCAGCTCACAGTACTTGCATTGAAGCATCACCAAGCATTGAAGCATCGAGTAAAATCTCGACTCTTCAGTCTTCTTTGAGGAGAAAAACAATCCTGCCACTATTTTAATCCACAGAACCTTTAAGTTCAGCAGAGAAACCTGACTATTGCACAACGCTGTTTATAACTTCAAGGCATCATCATCATGTATTTCACTGAACATTTTCTTTACCTTACAAATTTAGCCAAACATGTTTCAGAGGCAGTGATGTGAATGCTTTAAAAAAAAGGTCTATTTAAACTATTGCACTATTTACACGGAAGAATTTTAGTGACACAAAATGAAACACTACTGTATTTTCAAATGTGGCAATTGAGTTTTTCAGACCACACACAAGCAAACTGCCTGCTGTAACACTACCTGTGTTGACAGCTTAAGAGTCTGTGCAGCTTTTGTCATGAGGGCCAAATTAACTGTCACTAAAATTTTTAAAGCCTCTCTGTTGGCAAAGCTGTTTTTCAGGCAACAGAAGGCCAAAAATGAAAATTGTATGAAAATAAGTGATGTTGAGTAAGTAACGAAAACTGCAGCTGAATGTCCAAACACAGACTAGAGGGAACACATGCTGCCTGTAAAAAGCTCATCTGCATCAATGTGTCCAGGTAATTCTTTTAAAAGTAAAGGCAAAAGTTTTTCATGCTAATGTCCTGACACTGAAGTCAAACCTTTCAGCTTTCCACTGTGTGCACAGAACATTGGCAGCCTGAAATTCCAGTAATGCTTTGTGATACCCTGTACTGTTTTCTCTCTCCACATTCGCTCGCTCAATTTTGAGGCTATTCTCAGTGTTTTGCTAAGTGCATTAAAATGGATTTCTAGCCAGAAAAAGGAACTGGGTCCTTTGCCAGCTCCAGGCGGAGGGATGGCAGATGGCCTGGGAACCCACCGCTGCGATGGAGCGCTGGGAGTCCAACCAGACTCGCAGCTCCACCGCAGCTCTGAAAACCACAACGTCTCCTTCACCCACAAGCAGCACAGGATGCGATTTTTGGATACACCACATCCTTATCTCCACAGAGGGTATTTTTCTCTCACACTTGGAAGGCGTTTCCTACAAACCAAGCCATTTCTATTTAAAGGAAAACCACGATGTGGCAGGTACACATCACACTCCATTCCATCAAGGGGGCAGCTCAAACCCTTTAATGTCTTAAACAGAACTCGGCACCGAGCAGATGACACGTGCTGTAAAATCATAATAAATGTTAGTGTCCCTCCCTTGGGATGGTTTGTGCATTCTTGCACTGCAGGTAAAGCTGGGCCTTGGTGTAATCAACACTAATAGTCAAGCTCTTCATGTGATGGGATCCCTTCACCAAAAGCATCTCGTAGTCAGGACTGAGAGTCAAATACGGAAGCACCCAGGGATACACAAAAAATATCCTGGAGTGGCTTCAGGTCCCCACAATGGCCCTCAGAAACCTAAGCAGACCTGAAAATACCATGTGGTGCCATTCTGGGTCACAAGGTACTTTTATGACTTAAAAAAAGAATGTGACCTGAGGGACTTATTCTGTGTGTTCTGGGGGTTTTTGAGAGGTGGGGAAGAACCTGTCCCAAAAATCAATGAAATAGTCTTCTTCAACAGGCTTTAAATTAAGCCTAAATTGCCTAAAATGTAAATATAACAAATAAAAAACCAAAAACTGTGAAAGCTACAAGACTGACTAACTACTAAATTGGTAAAAATAATTTTAGATTGCTATTAAAAGTTTACTACACAATAATTATAGGAGGATATTATGCCTTTTCCAGACATTCTAATAATAAACATTTACTTCCTTTGTGCAACCTGCTTCCTAGCAGGTGGAGGAAAAATGCCAGTTTTCATGGTAACAGCATCATCCACCATAATCAACTCAGTTAAATCAGTAATTTGTAAAATCTACTGCAGCATTTAAAATAATTTGTCTAGAAAGCATTAGTTTAGCAACTAAATATTGCAGTTTTCCTTTAAAAGTTCTTGCCGTGTGTTAAGATGTTATTTTTCTCAAAAAGAAAAAACTTCTAGCACAACAGGCAAAAAGGCATGTAACCCAGTAAAAATTGGCAAGCAAAAACATTTATTTTTACGTATTTTTATTTTTATGGATTTTATTTCTGACTGCCATATGATGATGGTTCTATGGTATAATATGCTGCAAGAATAATTCACACAAAATCCTGTCCACAGCACTTGGACTAATAAAATAACAAAGACTCAGCAGACAAAAACCTTGAAGAATTCAACTTTCTTTTGCTAATAGAAGTAATTATTACTAATAAAGCGACAAAAAAGCCCCTATAATTTGCTGCCTCCCATCGTAACACAGATGTGTCAGAAATTTAAAAGTGTAGAAATTATTGATCCTAACAACATAGGAAAATGCTAACAACTCTGTCTAAAATGTTGAAAATTTAGGTGTGAATATAGCTTGGGCACCTGTGGAATCATATTTGTATCCTAAAATAGGTGACCAGCTGCAATCTGAAAGAACTTAGAATAAGGCTAAGCAGGTTTGTCATGCACTGACATTTTGAGCTGAAAGCACAGAATAAGTGCAATAAAGGTCAGGGCCTTACTGTTACACAGGCAAGAGGTGTGCTGTGCCATTTCTAACACAGCTGCCAGGCTGTGGCTTTATATATTAAAGCAAAGCTGGCCACTTATCTTAAGAATTAGATTATCACCAATTAAGGGGATTTGACAGCGCTGACATGACTTCATATAGGCTTACAAAGATCTGAAAAATCCAGAATTCAAAGGTAGTCCTTCCTCCCATTTACCATTTCTACGCTTTGTTGGTGTGCAAAAGTGCACAGAACCTCAGAACAGATTTTTAAAATTTGCCCATGTCTCGTTATTACACTGCAGTCTTCAAATTTACAGAGAGCTGCAGTTCTCCTGGGTTTTTCTCAAGTGTCACTCATCTAACTTAGCATGACAGCTGAGAAACGATGTCAGGTGGGTTACAGTTCAGTTTAAAAAACATCCTCTACCTGGTATCTCTGCAGTGATTGTCTTGCTGCTCCCTGAAACCTCTTCGTCGTCGTCTGACGAGCTCGTGCTGGAGTCACAGGTCAGGTCACTGTCGCTGGTACTGCTGTCCTGCAGCAGGTTGTACTTCTTGCGAGCAGCCGCCTCCCGCTTCTGCCTCAGGAGCCGGATCCTCTCTTTGTGCTTTTGGCTCCGGTGACCCTTTACCTTGGTAACCCGGCCGTTCTGCTTATCACTAGACTGTCGGTTTTTCTTGGCAGCCATTGTTGAAGTCTCACTTTCGGACCTGGATCTCCTGGATTTCCTCCCGACCGCAGCCCCGGACACCGCAGAAGGGTCTCCCTCCGCAGCAGCTTCAGCCTGGCAGGGCTCGTTCTCCTCTGCGGAAGACAACGTGTCTGAGTCGGCCAAATGCCCACTGGAGGAAGGGGAAAGCATGCAGTGGTTAGAAGAGTCACTCTCATAAACTCGGCCACCCGCTGGCTTGTCGCTCTCCGTAGACGCCAGCTGGGACTCCGAGGAGTCCCGCCTCAGTTCCATCAGCAAGCAAGGCATGGAAGAGAGCACCGCAGAGTCTGCTGCAGTGGGCACGCTGTCCTTCTGGGGTTGTGTCTCGAGTTCTATAGGCCTGTCTTCATCGGGAGCAGTCTCTTGCTTTTCAGAAGTCTTTGGTGGAATTTCTGATTCAACAAGTTCTTCTGCTTTTCCTGCTGCCTCCATCTTCATTGCAGAGCAAGGTGCTTCCAGTCTCAAAGCATTGAGCAGGTTGTCTAGGAGGATGGGTGAGCTAGACGTGGTCTCCAGCAATGCAGCAGCCTGCACAGGAACAGAACAGTAGGAAAGAATTACACAAGTAACTCAGCCTGCTCTTCACAGTGTTACCTTAAACAACTCACTGCTTTCAGTTGCAGACAGAATGGGCTTGCACAACCCCAGACGGGTTTGGGGTGGAAGGAACCTTAAAGCTCATCCAGTTCCAGCCCCTGCCATGGGCAGGGACACCTTCCACTATCCCAGGCTGCTCCAAGCCCCATCCAGCCTGGCCTTGGACACTCCCAGGGATCCAGGGGCAGCCACAGCTGCTCTGGGCACCCTGGGCCAGGGCCTGCCCACCCTCCCAGATAGCAATCCCTTCCCAATATCCCATGTGTCCCTGCCCTCTGGCAGTGGGAGCCATTCCCTGGGTGCTGTTCCTGCAGGCCTTGTCCCCAGTGCCTGTGCAGCTCTCCTGGAGCCCCTTCAGGCCCTGCCAGGGGCTCTGAGCTCTCCCTGGAGCCTTCTCTTGTCCAGGTGAACACCCCGAGCTCTGCCAGCCTGGCTTTAACAGAAGAGCATCTTAAAAATCAGCATCATGTTGGTTTTCCTAATTTACCTTTTCCTAGTGAACTCATCCTATTACACCAATTTATTCCTTCATTTACACGCCCACAAGATATGGTACTGTAGTCACACTGAATGGGGTTCCCAGTGGAACCATTATGCATGGGAACCTAATATACCAAAGACTTATTAAATAAAGAAGTGCTACTGAATTGTCAGAGGCACAGCTACAGGTTCTGGCTCCAGAGGTGTTAGCTATGTGTCACACAGATTGCTCTCACCAGAGAACCACTGTGCTGGTGAGTCACGTAAAGATGTTTTAGAATATCTAATACACCATTCAGGAAGTCCTTGAGTGTCTCTCATGGAAGCCTTGGTTATATGAGAACCTCAAGGCTGATTTAGTTTTTCTCAAATCTTCCAGCAAAGAAGCACTGAACAGTAGGGGCTGCAAACAAAAAACATTATCTACCCACACCAGTATCCTACATTTTACTTCAAGTTGTAATTTAATAAATTGCATTGCTTCAGTGCAAATACAAAGACCAAGATAATTATCTGAATGATAACTTGGACATTATCTACCCAAAAGTACCTGAAGCAACTTCAAGGAAATTTTCTTGGAGAGATCAATAGTTAACATTCTGTCTTCATTATTCATACTTTGCCTTTCACCTGAATTTTCTCTTGGAATACAACACAGAATAAAGATATTTCAGTTACAACATTCACTTACAGATGAATGGCATGGAACAAACCTTTTATAGCTTCAGAAGTACAGTAAATGATAAATATATGGCACTTTGAAAATCAAATTGTAGGCAAGAAAATGCAGCAGTGAGAGCTTATCTGAAAAACTGCATTTCTGCAGAGAAGGCCAAACAGCACTTGTGCACCCTGAGGAAGCATGGATGGTTCAGAGAGATTTTTCTGCACCCTGAGAATCCTTCTTCAGCTTCCTGATTCACCCCAAGCTGCCTGTAAGCATGAAATTGTATACATGTATATAAAACACAATATAAGGGTATTTCCCTGCTTCTGAAAGGTGCTGTGCAAAGCTCACCACTGTCCTGTGCACCCTAACCCACTGTGAAACGTCATTTTTGGAGAAAACTAAAACAGAGTTCATGCTTCCTTCAGGCTAACGACTGAACCACTGTATCGTGCAAGGAAATGATGAAAATACTTATGGGAGAGAAACACCAGCTAAAGAAACAAAGGCTGATTAACATCAGACATCACAAGAAAGATGGATATGACAAGACCAGGTCTGCTAAATATGAGAAAAAAAAAATAAAAAACCAACAGAAACCCCGAACAACAAACATAGCATTTCCCTTCCAAAAACCAGAATAAAATGCGTATTTTGGAATAGAGGAACATGTATATCAGGAAAAATATTTGTGCATACTTGCACTGAGTAACCATCTCTTGAAAACAAAGAAGATTTTCTGGAGACAGTAATTACATGTAAGTAGTAAATATCATGTAGAAACAGTTTATTTCCAAGGCTACAGCAGAGCACCAATAAAACCAAATGATGAATACACGTTCTGAGACATGCATCAGTGACATCAGTATTTCCATGTAATTCACTCACAAACCTGTATTATCAAATAATTCTCCTATTATATAGGTAAGTAAAACATAGATTTGATGATAGAACAAGTGGAATTTGTATTGTACCTGCTAGTGCAGCTCCCAGCTTTCCTCTGGCCATGCACTTTAAAATGAAAAATATCTTCTTTAAGAGTTTTGAAATGCACATACAGGGAAAATATTGGTTGCTCAGACACAAACCAAAAGAGTATCAGCTTGGCCGAATGAAAACATACCTAAATATTCATACTAAAAACTGCAGAACAGTTTCTGTACTGTTCAACCTTTTAGCCTGGGGAGCACAAGGAACAGAGCTTGACACAAAACTAAAGGGCAGACAAAGTCAGCTGTAGACTTTTTTCCACGAATGTCCTACTTGGAAACATCATTCACCTCATAGCTCCCAGAGGGGCTGTAACAACACCTGCACCTGCCTTTCCATTTCTCTGGTCTATCAGCCAGAAAAAAATATGTTTTATCTGCATATTACCACCTTGCTAACAGCTCAATTACAATGATTTTATTGGATTTTTTTTTAATATTAAGTGGGATCTTTAACTACTCTAACCACATTGGTTTGATCCCTCATACAGTGATTTTCAGTGAGTTGGAAGTAGAGGAGGGAATAGTAATTTCACAACACTGATGTGTTTGTGTATATATAAAAAAAAACG
>WAAG01063692.1:316-27404 GCA_013390105.1 Tichodroma muraria | reverse complement strand
ATGAATATTTACAAAGATCCATTCAAACCTACAGGTCCCATAAGTGTGTAGCATTAGGACATGGTAATGGAAGGAGAGGATGGCTGTCCATTTGTGTAACTGCCTGCAACTCCAATATACAAGAAATCGGGTTTCCATTTGCATCAGGACTAATTAAGGAAATTTCAAGCTGCTCTTGTGGAACTGTAACACAATACATCAGGTTGCCCACCCCCACATCCTGACAGGGTCAGTGGCACAATTAAATCNAAATCATTCATGCAGGAACATTTACTCGTTGCTGCCGAGCACTTCTGCTACTGAAGACATGAATCAGAGGCAGCTATTACACTCTGATCTCATGCTCCAGGGCTCCTCAGCCCAGCCAAGACAGCAAACCAGATGGCCCTCAGGACATCCCACCTGGCTGACTGCCAGGCTCTGTCTTCCCATCCTGCTGGATCATCTGCTCCTCCAGTTTCTGCCTCCCACCTTTTATTGCTACCAAATGCAGAGAACTTCTCAGCTGCTACTTCCTTGGAGCAACAGTTATTTCCTTGTAGGTGTTTCTTTTTTGCTATTTTGTGGCAGGCCACAGAGCATGACTATAGAGAGGGCAGGAAGTAGGGCATAACCAATCCCCACATGCAGGCAAGACAAGAAAATGTCTTAGGAACATACAAAGGAGAAAACTGGACACGCTGCTTTTGCTGTGTGTCTCACCAATGCTTTCCTAGAAACTGATAGGGACCTACTTGACTGGCAGCCAGAAACATGAATTAATTCTACATCTCTCAACAAAAATCCTTGGAAAATCTTAGTAAAACAAGGAAACGCTGGCCCTTTTTAAAGGTTCATATGTAAAGACTGCCTGGCACAGGCTGTGTGGTGCCTCCACAGTAACTTCATACTGACCCCCACTGTTCACACACTGTGACTACAGACGGGCCTGGGAGAGCCTGCATCTCCTTCACACGCAGAAAAGTTCATGTACAGCACAGCTGCTTCTTCCCAAAAGTGCTGGCATTCACTCCACAGTGGCATTGCTTAGAATTTGGAACACACAGCATGTAGGCTGGAATACCTGAGAAATTATGGTTTGCCATGTTGCGGCATGCCAGGAAACATGGGATACCTAAGAAAAGTTTTCAGACAGAAGAATGCATCTGAGATAACCTAACTATGTAGCTACGTAGCAGCTGTAGTCTAGAACAAGACAACCCTTCAACCCTTGCAGAGGACCCAAGGGTCACTCAGCCTATTGAGAACAGAGAGTGCAAATCCTTCCAGCTTCCAGATTTGTCTACATTTCTTGTTCCCACTAATTTCTTTCCTGCCCCTCTCCCCAAACCCAGCTTCTCTTTGGAGTTCATTTGCCCAAATTTCTTTGTCTCCACACACCTGCATTTATTTTCCCTCCTGATGTACACAGGCTTCTACACATACCTCCTACATCATCTCCCTGTGGTCATCCATACACACCTTTTCTGTCCTTTCTGACAATTGAACATTTTCTGAATTTTTCACTGCACACAGACTGTACTTCTTTGTATATACCCACCTTCCACCTCCCCCAGAGTAAAATCACTTCCCCCAAGAACATGAGAAGTTTTACTCTCTCTCCTCTCTCTCCTTTTTCTTTTTCTTTTCTTTTTCTGATTATGTCTTCAATGGCCACTGGCTTGGAGTGTGTGTCAGGGCCATTTGCATTTCCCTTCGGAAAAACCTACCCATCTCACATAAAAACTGGCAGGCAAAAGGTCTTTTGGCCCTTCTACCTCTCAATATAGTTTAGGTTTGCAAGTGAAGCTAACACTGCCCTCCTTAGAGGACTTTTCCCCTTCTATTTTTCCTTGTGTTTATTCTTTTCAATAAATAACCTTCTTCACACTTTTCTCCCTGTCGGGTAGTGAGTGACAAGCTTTAGCTGGGGTAACTTCGGCCATCAGGAAGGACAATGAAAATACGTTTTTATTTCTCTGAATTTTGGGAAAAACCTTGTCAGAATGTGACAAACCTTAATTAAAGCTACTTTTAGAAGGGGACTTTATCCCAGAAACCTTTTACTGAAACAGCACCAAGTGTGCTTTGCTGCCTGAGGTGCCCCATGCCCTCCCAGTGCCCAATTTATTGTCGACTCTTTCCAGAGCTCTGATGTTCAGCAAAAGTCTACTGGTGCTGGCACTTTGTCCCAACAGAAGGGGACAGAGAACCTTAAAGGCAAAGAGAAGGTGGAAGGTGTCATCTCATTTTTAGGTGCTGTGTCAGAAGAAGCAGCAGTTATACTGATTTATAACTTCCTTTCTACAGAGAGGATAGAAAATAAACAGAGTGAAAGGATGCAAGTATGTGGGTATAGCTTGTGAATATCAGCTTGATCACTCCTGGAAATGAATTTTTGGGTTTTTTAGATAATTTCTTATAGAATCAAATATCTGTTTATGTTTTGCAGAAAATACCTGTTAGAAAAGCTCAGGCTGCTGTCCTTGCCTCTCCCATGTGGAGTTCAGGATTATGTGTAGTTTGGTGTGTTCAAGGTCAGCAGTCAGGCTATGCAGGAGCCTGTTGGCTCCCTGCTAATAAAAGAGGCTCGTGGTGCACTGCAGAGCTCATTAACAAGGTCAGCTTGTTCAAGTAAAAGTCTCTTTATCAAAAGGCTTGTTTGCAACACAAGCAATCCCAAATGTTTTCTCCACACCAAATTTATCACAGAATTTCCTGTCTGCACATTTATTTCTTTCCAGTAGTTTAGATGCAATAAATACTAGGATGTTAAATCAAAATTAAAAAAGAGGGAAATTTTTTTTTAGTCTTCTAACTAAAGAAGAAGGAAGACAATGTCTGCTGCTGTCTGGAAGCCCAAAGGAGGAGAAAAGTTCCTGAACTTCAAAAAAAAACCAGATGCAGACTGAGATTTGCATTGAGTGAAGAGAAATACAGTGCACATATGAAAAGTAGCCAGCCTATTTCCCAATTGAAAATTTTATGAAATTTTTGAATTATATGACTGAACTTAAAATTAGACATCTGTTTAGACAGATTACTTAGCACCTTGGCACAGATGTTCTATGTTTTTTATTAAAGCACTTTAATTAAAGATCATTCATCAGCATTCACTCAGCACAGTTAAGTGCCATTTTGAGTAGAGCTGCACAGGGAATGAGTCCTGTGTGGCATTTGTAATAGCAGCTTTAAATCAGGAGGTGATGGCAAATGATTGCCACAAAGCCAGCCACAACCTTTTTGCCACTACTGAGTGGGGAAAGATGTCAGGACTCTGCATCAGAAAAGATGTCAGGAAAAATGTCAGACTCTCACATCTGTGCAGCAGATGCCAACACACCTTCCACTCCCTTGCTATCCCCAGTGCTCCTGGAGGGAGGGGAAAAGGACAAGATTCTGTTTATCCCCAGTGTCCCTAGAGGGAGGGGAGCAAGCACTGAGGAAACCATCTGGGGCCTTCCCTCTGGTATCCGCTTCGCCTCTGCCTTGTTGCCTCCACTTGCTACTTGCTGGTCTCTTCCTGCTGGCCCCCAGCAACAAGCATGCTCTACCAGTAAGGGGTTTCAAAGGGGGAGAAGGTGACACAAAATCTGTCTTAGCTAGGCAAGGTAACTGGGAGTCTTTGAGGCTAGATCCCAGGAAAACTACAGAAGGTTAACCATGGAGGATGTGGAACAGTACTTCAAAAATATGTGTCAGGTTATGCAGTCCAAAAGAATAAATTTAAAACACTGTGAGCCAAGGATGAAAGTTTACAAGTTTAATGTCAAATCCCTGCGAAGTATTTCTGTAATTCACTGTATTCACCTCACCAACTTTGCACATCAGCCTCTTGCAGGTACACCATGCCTTCCACCCTGGGCTCTGCCTGGCAGAGACTTGCTGCATACCACAGAAATGTGCTGGGTGGGTTTGATTTGTAGAGAGCCTATAATTTGCTTCCTATCTCTTTTTAAACCCACTACATCCTTAACAATGGAAACTGTCAGCTGAAGTGATTTTGTCAGCCAAATTTGAGAAACTGCGTATTTTATGACCATTAAAGTTTCCTGTAAGTTCTCACTTGAATTTTTCCATGCCTAAGAACATGGGAGTTTTATTTCTCAAATTCTAAAATAAACATCAGCAGTGATAAAAACTTGTCAGCTCAACAGGAAAGGAACTGAGGATTTGTTCCCTGGGTTACTTCTATTCTTTTAATCTAATAAATGTTTAGTGTAAAATGCACAGACAATTACATAGTTACACTTAATGCCATTCCCATTTTTCACCACGTGGGTCTTGTTTGCATTACCCACTGAGGCAGTTCTTCAGTAGTAGGAGGAGAAATGTTTCCCAAAGCTTAGTTTCACTCCATTGTTTACGGTATTTTTCCAGGTCATGTAAGGTGCACACTTGTTTTAGGCCAAGAGGGTGCTGAACTTCAAATTCCTCTAAGGCATATTCTCGCCTTCAGCAGAAAATGCCCAGCTGGGTCTAAGTGGGAGAAGGCTTACAGCAGCCTGATGCTGGTGTGCCAGCTTTCACTACCCACACATTTTAAGTAGACCAGTGCAGTGAGTGCTCTGTTGGGAGAGAGGTGGCTCACCTACCAGGCAGGGAGAGCAGCCAGCTAATAGGTATCTTGAGATACACCTTGCCAGATGGATCCCCAGTGATTTGCTTTTATTCAACCCATAGTTTCTTCATAAAATCACTCTTAGTTGGACACTTCCCTGCCATTTGTGTGTTTTTAAACTGCTGTCAGTGTCTAAGCACTAAGGACAGCATCCTTTTCCTCCATGCTAAGCAGAGCACATAGCAGAGGCTTGGTCAAGAAGCAGAGGGCTCCCTAATAATTCTGCTGGGGCAGAATGAGCAGATGATTTGATGGAACTTTGGGGCAACATACAGAGTAACTCTTTTTAGCATTGTTTCTAAAACAGTTTTGCAGTCTCTTTCTGCATGTCCTTTCCCTGCATACAACTTTAGCCTTCCAAAGGTTTTTTCTGTCCTATTTTTTTGTCAGTACAGAAATACAGTTCTGCTTAATATGCTTTGATTCCTGTTATATGCTGATATAACAGAAAAACAATTGAATGGCGACAATGGCTTAATCCCTATTCTGGTTTTGTGGATGTTAAGAAATCTGGGAGATTGTATTTTGTATTTTTGTATTTTGGAATTTATTTCTCATCTTTCAATCCCTACCCTACTGTTCATAAAGTACTGTTTCATACTGTGGATGAAAGGTAAAACCATGCATGCCCTGCTTCAAATGCTGCTTACCTTTCATAACTACATGCATCAACAAGTAAGATGGAAAGAACAGATGACAAGTGAGTTCACTTAATGCATAGTGGAGGCATTCAAATACTTAGAAAAGCAGGCAAAGAGGAGACAAAGATGAAGTAAGAAGCACTGAGTGTTCACGATCAAAAGGGCCCCTATTGACTTCTTTATAGGCAGGATGGGTTATTTTGTGACTACAGCTACATAAAACAAAGTTTGACAGGATCCAGTCTTCAGTTAAACGTTGGTGTGGCTCTATGCTAAGATGTCAAATTGCAACAGTAAATACAATTTCTCATCAAAGTGTCCTGTTAAAAAACAAAGCAGATAAGAGACCATTTCCCATCTAATGTAGTTGAGAACCTGATGCTACAGAAAGCTGGCCATTCTGCAGAGTAATCAACAGTTCAATAATTTTTCTTTTTTTTTCTTTCCAATTAAAATTCTCTGAGACTAGTCATATTCCTGACTTGCTCTATGCCTTATGGCAGAGTTGCACATTGTCCGCCTTTCAGATTCTAGGCTTGCTATCCCTCCATCTTCCTAATTTATAAATTATATATATATATATAATAAACATATATGTAAGTGATGTACTGTTTTGGATAAATTTCCTCATTCCTTTAAAGAAATAAAGAACAGAGGTTGATTAAAAAAATTTTGTTTCTTTATGGTAGGTTCGTAGAGTCACAGAACCAGTTAGGTTTGAAAAAACCTCTAAAATTGAGTTCAAACATAAACCCAGCACTGCTAAGTCTGTCACTAAACCATGCCCTTAAGTGTCACAACCACATGTCTTTTATGGTATATACCCTCCAGGGTATTCCCTGGCAGCCTGTTCCAATGCTTAACACTTTTGGTGAAGAAATGATTCTAAATATCCAATTTAGACCAAGGAGGTCAGTCCCTCTAAAACTACCACTTGTTACCTGGGAGAAGAGACCGACTTCCACCTATCATCTGTTCTCAGGTAGTTGTAGAGAAGGATAAGGTCATCCCCGAGCCTCCTTTTCTCCAGGCTAAACATGCCCAGCTCCCTCAGCTGCTCCTCATGGGACTGGTGCTCCAGACCCTTCCCCATTTCCATTGCCCTTCTCTGGACACACTCCAGCCCCTCAATGGCCTTCCTGAACTGAGGGGCCCTGAACTGGACACAGCATTCGAGGTACAGCCTCACCAGTGCCCAGTACAGGGGGACAATCCCTGCCCTGGTCCTGCTGGCCACACCATTGCTGATATAGGCCAGCATGCCGTTGGCCTTCTTGGCCACCCGGGCACACACTGGCTCACATTCAGCTCCTGTCAAACAGCACCCTCAGGTCCTTCTCCACTGGGCAGCTTTTCAGCCACTCTGTCCCCAGCCTGTAGTGCTGTTGTTGTGACCTGAGTGCAGGACCCAGCACTTGGCCTTGTTGAACCTCATACAGCTGGCCTCAGCCCATTGATCCAGTCTGTCCTCTCTGAAGAGCCTTCATTTCCTCAGCAGATCAACACTGCAACTCAACTTGGTGTTGTAAAGAGGAAAAAAATTGATATTTTTTTCCTAAATTTCATCTCTATTTTATTTTGATATTTTAAAGACACCAATTCTGAATTAAACAAAAATCAGAGCATTTAGCAATATTACCTTCAACTGAAATCTGAAATGAAGCATTTTATTCTATTCCCACAAAGTGTTCTCTATCTTAAAAATAGTCCAGAGCTGGCAGTTCAGACCTAGTATTGTCACACACACAAATTTCTTTCTTATTACCCTCCTTCTTATATTGCCTCACTATAACATTATCCTCTGGTTTTGCAGATGAACCTTTGAGCTTGGGCTAGTGAGAAAACCAGGATTAATCACCTGCAGGACAGGATTCTCTCTTTTTCCTTCCTTGTCACGAGTAAAGACAGCTTCTTTGAAAGAGTGGATTGCTGTTTCTGATCCCTCAATTTACTTTGTGATGATGATCCTTCCAGCTGTGAGAAATCATCATTTGCCTACAAAATTGAAAGAGGACAAAGTCATCAAAGCAAAACTGTTTATTGATGGAAACAAGTAAGCTGAGTCAGGCACATCTCACTGAGGAGGCACACCTCTCTCTAAAATGCACACTTTTAGATGCTTCCTTAACTGGTGGGGTCCCCTTCCCATTTTCCCTTTGTCTGAGCACTCAGGGATTCACATTCTTTCTGACCCTACCATGCTCAAATGGACACTTCCTTTCCCCTCCCCTTTCTATCCCTCTAAGAACCAAGGACTCTAAGTAACAAGCATCACTTCAATCCTCTTTTTCTCCCCTCCCAGAAGGCCTGGCCTCCTGCTAGCTACATCTTTGCCTACATGACACAAGTACACACTCTTATGGCTGAAACAGTGGTTGAAACAAAACATTATTTTATCTCTCACACAAATCCATGCCAGTGTTAATTTCATTTTTTCTGCTTTCTGACTTAGTTTAAAAAGTCTTTTAGGCCTGTATGAAATATTAAAGTTACTTAAAGTTGCATTATTTGTAAAAGAAAGTATTAAAATAGGCTCCTTAGAGAAGTGGCCACAAGTACCATGCCTGCCAGAGTTTGGCAAGAAATGTTTGGATAATGCTCTCAGGCACTGATATTTGATATCAATACAGAGATATTTGGGGTTGTCAGGTGTAGAGCCAGGAGCTGGACTAGATGATCTTCGTGGGTCCCTTCCAACTCAGGATATTCTATGATTCTATGAAGAATAAAATGCAAAAGTCCCTCAGAAGTATTTGCAACGTGGAAAGAGAGAAGAGGAAGGCCGTGGTCTCCATCAGTTTGAATGAATGTAGGGCAATGCATAGACAAGATTCTGTTTACTTCTCCCTCCTAGAAACCAGAATGGTCAGTGAGATAAATGATGACAGACACTGGAAGGGACAAGTGGGGCATAGTTAGGTAAGCTTCACGGATCAGGGAACTTACAGACTTCCAAAACCAAATGCTGACATGCAGGCCTGTGACCTCCTTTTTAACAAACTTGGGAGTAGACAAAAAATACAGCGGCTTGCAGTGTTTTGAAGAGTTTTTTCCCATTGTGATTTAGTTATTCTGAACAGAAAAAGATACACACACATCCAAACACCTACAAGGGACTAAGGGTGCTGTGTAGCATCCAGATACTGTTAGCAACAATAGCTTTTAAACTGCAAAGTAGAAGCAGTTTTCAAAGCAGAGTTGTGAACAGAGATAATTTTAGAAGTAATGAATATCCCTCAGCAGCAGCAGCAGCAGCAGGAGGTGTCTCAGTGGGCAAACAGTGTCATGGTCAGAGCCTGACTCCAGAAAGAAACAAGCTGAACAACAGAAGAGAGGCTGAAAGTTACAGCCAACAATCCTTTTCTACCAATTCTGATGCCATTATGCTAAGATTATGACCTACAATATTATTTACTGAACAGACTTGTCATTGCAAATGAAAATTCTGAAAATTAATGGATTTATATGTGTGTGTGTGTATTCAGTATCACAAAAATAATTTATGGACTTTTAACAAAAGAAGAAAGAAAAGGGGGCTATCTGGCTTTTTAAGTTAGAAAAGTTAGAAAATGTAATTTTTTTTAAGCATTGCTGCACAGAAGCATTAATGTGTACTTTAGTGTAGAGTTCACTCGAAGTATGTAAATAATCTTGGAAAAATTGGCGCCAAGAGAATTTTAGTCTGAAAATCAGTTTTCATGACAGTAAAAATATAGAGCTGGGAAGGTCTCAAATTAGAGCTCAAATTGACCACTTCAAGGAAAAACACAGCCATGAGTTCAAGCACACAGAGTCTATCAGCCAGACCTCTATGTGCAGAGGGAAGATCAGCCTCTCTGCCTGATCAGCCCACTACAAATGAGACCACAACAGAAGTGTCCACAAGAGATGTGCAAATATACGGATATGGAACTGTGCCTATATAACACGAGTCACTGATTCTTGGGCCACAACAGGGAAAGTATCAGTATGCAAGACCTATGTTCTGTACATAATAATAGATCATAGAATCATAGAATTGTTTTGGTTGGAAGGAATCTTTAGGAGTCATCTAGTCCCAACTCCTCTGCCACGGGCAGGGATACCAGCTTGCTTAGAGCCCTATCAAACGTGGCCTTGAATGCTTCCAGGCATGGGAAGTCTCTGGCCAACTTGTTCCGGGGTTTCACCACCCTCATAGCAAAAAAACTTCTTGCTTATATCCAAACAAAATCGACTCTCCCTCAGTTTAGTTTAAAGCCATTATGTCATAAATCCTAAACTGGCCTGATAAAAACCATGTCTCCTAAATAACACCGCTGGTTAGAACTGTTCCATAGATTATACCTGTACTCCGTATCCTTTTTGTCCTACCGGGGGTTTGGTGCTGTAAAGAACGGTGCCAGAGCTGCCGGAGCTCCCGGGCGAGTCCCCGGTCCCGGCGGCGCCTCAGCGCCGGCAACANCGGGGCCCGGGCCCGGGCCTGGGCAGGAGGAGCTGGAGGCGCAGTAGGCGCTGCCCTGCGCTTGTTTCCTGACACAGGGAATTACAACCGACTGGTGCACGATTGCCTCCCGCACGTCCGACTGTGAACTCCGCAACTCGGCGGGCGCTGCGTGCTCGGGTGAGACACTGGACACCGAGCCGAAGGAGCGCGGCTGGTGATGCGAGTGCCCGCGGCCCGGCTCAGGCTCTTCCTTAAAAGACTCGTCTCCATCAGATGTAAAGGTCTCACTGTTTTGGCCCAGTTCAGCAGTCTATCTCTGTTCAGGTTAGTCATGCCAGCCTGCTGCTAACTTCTTGTTACAGGCAGCAATTTTCTGTAAAAACCCAGCACTCCCCATCCAGAACTTGGCCGTGTGCAGGTCCTGAGGCAGGTCTGCCTAGGGCGAGCTCACCCAGCAGGTAAAAACAGGAGAAAGAGAAACAAGAGCTGTGAAAATGAGAAAATTTGCCAAGGACTGTGGCATCATTAATCATTGCTAATCTCAGATTATTATCCTTTCACTAATGCCAAACAGGTATGTCCACATGAATGAACAGATAAACAATAAAACGTGTTGTATACGTTCTGCCAGAAATCAAGAAAAACTGTTTTCTCTTTCACACAGTTTGCATTAACTGACCAAATTCAGAGTGTGTGACCAAATGTTGATATGTAATTAACACTTTAATTTATTAATTTACAATTTATTGGCCCATTCGGCCAATATTATTTACACATTCTGGAGCAACTCAAGCTGCAGGAGTGATCCTTCAGAAGTAAACTTGGAAGTGGATCCTTCAGCTGACAAAGCACACCCTGCAGCATAGCAACACCATCAATCTGAATGAAAATCCATGGACTGACAAGTTCTGGATCAAGCCCTTGAGTTATGTTTTAAAAAAAACACTCCTTTGGTCATCTATATTAGCATAGCATACAGTGGCATTTGAGCTGGGAACAGGGTTGCGTGATGCTGGAGATTGAATAACCTTTCAATAAAAATGATGTTTTGTTCTTAAGATGTAGAGAAATTGAAATCAACTGTGAGTAACATGTGATACTAACACCAGAGGTACACAGACTGTAGAAATGACACAGTAATAACCACACAGATTAACTGAACTACCATAACAATCCTACATCAGACCTGCACTGTCAGGATCTAAAACTAGACCACAACCAAAATTTTATCCCAGCTGACAGCCCCAACTGGTGAGACTAAACTGTTGTGAGAGATCCTCCATTTGTTACGTCTTTTGCACCATCTGGGAGAGATCCTCTGTTTCTTGTTATCTCTTTTGCACCATTCCAGTTCCCAGCCTCAGAGGCAGAGGGTGTACAAAGCGTGCTTCCCACTCCTATGCTTCAGCCACAATAACCCCAGGCAGTGCTGCAGACCTGGGGAAGGGTGGCTGGAAAGCTGTCCACGGGTAAAGGACCGGGGGGTGCTGGTCAACCAGCACCAGCCAGCTGAACATGTGCCAGGGAAGATTCAGGTTGGTTATTAGGAGGAATTTCTTCACAGAAGGGGTTGTTAAACATTGAGATGGACTGCCCAGGGAGATGGTAGTGTCACCAGCCCTGGAGGTGTCTGAGAAATTACTCATGCCATTTAGTATCATGATGTAGTTGTCATGGTGTTGTTTGGTCAAAGGTTGAACTCGGTGATCTCAGAGGTCTTTTATAACCTATATGATTCTTTGATCCTCTGATTCTGTAAACACGGCAGTGAAACTTGGTGGAAACTATAAGAGTGGCCTGGGATAGGTCTTGTTCAATAATATGCCTTCAGCATGCTGACATCTGCTTTGCCTGTCACAAGCTGACTGATAGTAAATATTTTTTTTTGCTTCCAGTAATTCTGCCAAGCCATTCCTGACAATCTTTATGATTCACTGTTCAGGCTGAATCATAAAGATTTTAAACAAATACAATAAACAAAACATGTTAATTTGAATTATTTCCTATTTAATTTCCATTTTTTTTTCTGCTGTAAAGACTGGATATGCCAAATAGGTCTCTGACAAATATTTAATACTTATAAAAATTCTTCAGACTTCAAGATCCTGAAGCTGAAAAGTTTCAAACAAAGTTGTGCAGCCATACCCTGGATGCTTACTTTGCCCAAAGAATTTTTTCCAGAGAATTCTTTCATATGGGCCTCATTTTTTCCCCTGGACTTTTAAAGTTAGTAACAAGTAATTTTTAGTAGTTTCAGCTCATGGGTCTTGGTGTATTTATTCAACAACATAAAAGAGCCTCTCATCATCCAGTTTTGTTAGTGTCTCATAGCTCTAATCTTGACCTAGTTTGTGAATGTTTTATTTATCGACAGCAGGCTGCACAAACAACCTCCTCTCGGAGGGATTCCAAATACAGGCTCAGTCCAAGAGGACTCAGCTTCTCCAGGGCATCCTACCTCCCCCATTTTTATTTTTGTCAGCTACACCCTCCCTCCTAAAGGGCCTTTAAGGCCTCATTTTTCCCTGACAGTATTTCTTTTTTTTTTTTCACTAAGAAACATTGCCATGACACAGTGTTATAATTAGTTTCTCCTTTCTCCTGCAAACTATTACTACAAATCATGCACACAAATCTTGCAGGATTATTGGGAAGCGTCCATGGTGGTATGACTCATTTCTCAGCTGAGATTGTAAGCTGGGGCTTTGCATTTTTCTCATCCTTCAATAAAAATAATCTACTAAAAGAAATAGTCTGAACCATCAAGAACAGAGGAACAACAGAGACCCTGAAAGTAAGTTGAGCATATATCACATATAACAATACATTATTTACATTGGCCTTTATGGTGCTTTATGGCACTTCTGTTTTTGAGAACAGGCAGATATACTAAGTAGATGAAAAGCTGGACCTAGCATTGTAAAATAGTGACCATTGAAAAGTAGTGACCTAGCATTGTGCCCTTGCAGCCCAGAAATCCAACATATCCTGGGCTGCATCAAATGAAGCGTAACTGGCAGATCAAGGAGGTGATTTTCCCCCTCTACTCCACTCCTGGAAGACCTCCCTGTAGTACTGTGTTCACCTCTGGGGAGGGAGGATGTGGACCTCCTGCAGCAAGTCCAGAAAAGGGATATGAAGTTGATCAGAGGGCTGGAGTGCCTCTCCCATGAAGACAAGCTTGAGGTAGTTGGAGTTGTTCACACTAAAGAAGGGAGGTCTCCAGGTAGAGCTTGTAGGAGCCTCTCTGTACTTACAGGGGTTTATAAGAAAGTTGGGGACAGGCTTTTTAGCAGGGCCTGTTGCCATACAATGTTGCATGGGTAATGGTTTTAAACTGAAGAAGGGTCACTTTCGATTAGGTATATGGCATACATATTTTATTATGAGAGTGGTATAACACTGGCACAGGTTGCCCAGAGAGGTGGCAGATTTCCCATTCCTGGTAACATTCAGGGTCATGTTGGACTGGGGTTCTAAGCAATCTGATCTCATTGAAGATGTCCCTGCTCAGTGCAAGGAGAATTGGACTAGTGTCATGGTTCCTGCAAAACCTGCAAAGGTTCCTTCTAATGCAAACTATTCTATGATTAAACCTGTAACATCAAATCATTCACCAGCCAAAAGACAAAAAAAATCCCAAACTAAAACCCACAAGCAAAGAAAAAGAACTATGTTCTTTTTCAAAAACGGAAGGATTTTTACCCATTTAATTCTAAAACGTAACATGACCCTTCATATATTTTGTATACTTTTAAGTATACTTTTCATATACTTATGACATACTTTTGCATATTGAAAAAACCTAAACATTTGTCTACCTCTGCTCAGGCAAATGGGCTTCCATCAAATTCTGAAAGTACTTGGTCAGAAACCGCTTTCAAGATAGCTGTTTCGAATACCAGCGTAATGCTGTACCAAAAAGCCACTGCCTGAGAAAAGCAGTATCAAATGAGAGCAAATAGAGATTTCCACTGCAGGAGAAGTTATTTCAAGGGCAAACATAACAGGCTTCAAACAAAGCAAACTGACCCGGAGAAGTGAAGTACTCCTGTTGGCAGTTTCACAGGAAACTCCTGTAGCCTCCTGTAGAAGCTACAATGCCCCATAGACTCTCTGGGGAGGTTCAGACCCCACCCTGAGACTGTGGGTGAGGCTTGACAGCCGGGGTACCCCAGAGCTGCTTCAGCTCTGAAAAATCAGCAGAAAGATTGTATGGTTGCTACAAATTACCTCAAGGAAAAGGAGTCATGGTAAGAAACAGGCAGAGCTTGGGGGTGAGGGTGGAAAAAAAGGACAATGCCTAACCTCTTTAACCTCTGTAATTATATCTCTAACCAGCCATGGCTGTTTTGACTGTTGGCTCACCATGTGGCCCCAGAGCAGGTGCTGCCTCCCTCTGCTCCCAGCATATTTGCAGATTGAATTTACTTTATTATTTTCTCATCATATGCCCAAGGTCCACCTTCTGCCCAGCTCTTTGTCTCTACCTTTCCCCCAGCTGTTACCTTTTGAGCATCTCATCAGCATATACTTTCAATTTCCTTTGAGGCTATTTATAAAGGTATAAAGGAGCATAAATTCAGTCTTCTCCCAAGTACATTAGAGATTTGACTGCTTTGCAGCATACTAAAACTGGACTTATACAAAGAGGCTTTGAAAAGGTCGAATTCTGTGAATATTCAGTTTTTAGCTACATTATATGCAGCTGTGCTTATACTCGTTTTGTGTTCATTTTGTCAGGCTATACTAACAAATGAGTTTGCTGATATTATTTATGGGATAGTAAATCTTATGTGCAACAACATAAAATTCATACTAATGAGCAGAAATCCATCACTGATCTGTGTGTTCAGTCAAAACAAAAATAAATATCGGAGACTATGAATACCAAATTCTTAATAAGTCCTGGAGGTACACAATTTAAGGATTAAATTATTCATAGTTTCCACTGACTTCAAATAATAAGTGTATATGACAAATTTATAACTCATTTGTTGTTAATATGTAAAAGGAAAAAGGTAAAAATGGCCATATATATGATTCTTGCAGTTTATGTCAAATAATATCCTCTTAATTTTAATCAATTTAGACTCTTGAAAGTTTCCTAATGAAGACTCCTTCAATTAGTTTCAAGAAGATTTTATCACAGTCTGAATTGATTTACACTGATATGATTTCCCTGCAGTCAGTGGAGCTAATCTGATTTAGTCCTCATGAAGATCTAACCTGAAACAAGTTACAAGAAACAGATTGCTCAGAAAGTATTCAGAGATGGAGGTGCCTGGAGTGGAGGAGCTCTGGCTGGTAGAGAATTTATGCAGTTATTTCCATCACACTCTAGGCTGCTGCTCCTCAGCACATCCAGTGAAAGAAGGGTGGGTGTAATCACAACATGGCACAGAGGGGACACAGCAAAATTTAATTGTAACAATATCTCTTTGTTTTTTGAGTATCTGATGGTCACTGAATTGGGATCTGTGGATTTTTCCATACTCCCTCCACCCCTTCAGCACACTGAGATCTGGAACTTTACAGTGAACATCATTCCTGTAATACGTCTAATATGGAGTAATATGTAATTTCATTTTATCAGGCACTCAGTGAGGGATGCTTTATTTTTATATAAATTTTTTAATAAAATTTTTGCAGTCTCAGACAATTAATGGAATTTTAAAGAGATGGGAAGTGAACAACAAAAAGCAAAATCAGAAAGAGAAATGAAGAATTTAAATCCAGGAGGAAAATAACAGAGGAAAAGGAGAGAATTAATAACTATAATTAAGTATGACTTGAAGATGTTAATGAATATTGTGGCATTGTGGTCATAAGGCTATATAGCATTCAGTAGAGAATGTCTGCTTTTGTGATTAAAGTCTCCTGGAAAAGAATTTGTCATCAAATGTCTGCCATTGTTCTGTCCTTGCATCATCTTGTTTCTCATCCTTGAGGTCCTCAACCATGCTGTCATTCAGTTCTGTGGTGCTTTTTTCTCTCCTGTCCTCTTCTCTGCCACACCCTCACAGCCCCTTTTCTGCTGCTTTTACCGTCACTATGGCTTGTGCAGAGGCACAGCTTGCCCAGCCTTGCCTTCTGCAGCCAGCGGTGTCGCCCCTCTGTTACTCAGAGGTGACTCTGAAGAGAGCAGAAGGATGGCTGTAGCATCCTCCTCACTCCCCCAATTCCGCACAAACCAGCTGCTGAAGGAGTGGCCCTTCTTCATCTCCCGCAGTGACCCCTGTTGGCCGCAAAGCTTTCAGAGGCAAAGGTGGGGACAGTCATCAGGTGCACAGTGCTCCCCACCACACCCCGTATACTGGGAATTCGAGCATCTCTCGGGTGCATATCCAGGAGCCACTGCAGCCTGTCACATACACTCTTTGCCTTGGATTTTATGATTGAAAGTAATTTGTACTGTAAGTAATCTAGAGAGATTGAAACCCCTTTTTAACCACATGCTATGCCCTCCCATCCCAATCTAAATGCACAAAATGTGGAGAGGGCCAGGAGGCAGCAACAGCTGGGGTGATTTGCCCAGCAAAACTCAGTGGGGGAGGCAGAAGCAGAATGCAGTTCTCCTGCCCTCCTCTGTCTTCCTATTGAGACTGTCTCCCAGTAAAGCAAAGTTTATAGTCCTATGTATTGTCAAGCCATTGCAGCTCTGGGCTTTTACTCTGAATCATAAAAGTACTTCAAAGGGTTGAATCAATTTCATTAAATGACATTTTATTGGAGGTCTTTTGTGCCAACACTCTCTTCTACACCCCTGCCAATGACTGATTTCCAAAGTAAGGGAGAGAAAAAGAATGAGGAGGGAATGGTAGCATTGCTTCTTCAGATCCTAATTACTAATGCAGATTTTGGATTTGTCTTATGGATGATGTTTAGCTTCTAGCAAAGTTAGTGAGTACTACTGCTCTATCCACTACATGGATAGTATCCACTGTATGGATAAAGACGAAATCAGATTGACTGCACAGATCAATGGTTTGACACAAAAGCCTTCTGCATGCAGACTAAACAGACATCTGTTAAAATGAACCATGTAATCTATGGTCAGAGTGCTGACATGCTCAGAAAAAAAAAAAGCTGGTATTTAAACTAGACCCTTGTTGTGAATAAATCTCAGTATCTTCAGCTGGAAATGACAGAAAAAAGATCTAGTGGATTTCCTAGAAAAATTACAGTCTACTATTTGTGAGCTGCCAGAGAATGTTTCCTGCATTGATTGATGCTATAAAATACTTACCTACAACCAACTCAAGGGTACTCCTTCCAAGAACACAATGCTTCTGACTTTAGTGGAAATGAGAGATAAGGAGAAGATCCTTCAGGCAGCCAGGAAAGAGAGAAGCATTGAATTCCAAGGGCAAGTGATAACAATTTCTCCAGACTTCAGCCAAAAGATACAAGGAGTTGGTAGAACTTTAAAAAGCTTTTGAAGATTTAAAATCCAAGGCTGTCATCTCTTCTGAAACTGGGAGTTCTACATGAAAATAAAGATTACCTCCTCTGGGATGCAGATTGAGGGAAACCGTTTGTGGCAGATACTACCCTCATTTTTTGCCCTGGGGCGTTCAGATGGATTAATTCCTTGTGTTTTGCTGGCAGAGCCCTGGTACATTGCCATTCCCAGCAGTGTATGGTCTGTGCAGAGGGTCCCATGAGAGTTACAAGCAGCCCACAAAGTCTACTCCATCACGGGGACTGAGACAGATGGTGCAGCTGCCAAAGCTGGCGGGGCTGAGCATCTGGTAAATGTGTTGATTTAAAGCAAGTCTCAAGCAGCAGTCGCTGCTGTGGCTGAGATGAGCATAGTTCAGAGGTGCTTCCTTGTCTGGAGCCTGTGGAGGAACTGGGGACTATTGCCACAGTGTCTTCTTGAAAGTGAGTTCCAAGTGTTTTGGAAGATGAATAAAACTTTTTGGGTGACCTGTCAAGGATTGATGATATCAGAGAGGGAGTCAGAACCATGGAAGGTTAATGCTACCACTATTTCACAATGATACTTGATATTTACGTTCCTCTAGGAAGATTCTGGTCAGGCTTGTATTTTATTTCTTCACTTTGTCAGTATCTTCTATCTTTCCCACTCTGAGTAAACAATGTCTGGTTTGAATATTAAACTGTACTTCAGTTTCTGACTACTCATAGCCGGAGATAAGTGGTGATTTCCCTGGGATACAAAGACCACAAAAGGAGGGTTTACCAGCCCAAAACTGAGACTACAGTTTGGTGACTGTGCTCCAGCTAGATTTAGATTGGCAGTGTGGAGGCCTGGACATGTTGTTCTCTGGGGTTTTTTGAGTCTGAGACAACTTTTTTCCCAATTTGTCTGTCATTGCATTGGTACGAGGTGACAGCATGCTGCTTGAGGGCTACATAAATACAACCTTAATGATATCAAGTCATCAGAAGAAGACTGGTGAGACAGGACTCAGGAAAAGACTACATGCTAGGAAAAACTACTGAATTTTTTAAATCTGCAGCGACAGCTTGCAGATTTAAAAAAGAAAAGGCCATGAGCTTACTATTAAATACTACTATCGTGCCCAAGAAAGGGAGCACCTATGAGCTGTGAGGAAACATTAACTATGAGGAAACACTACCAAAGCCATTCCTATAGATACGGTGGGAGACTGCTCCTCAAATTCACTGATGCTTCTGCAGTTACTGCACCACTCTGAAGACATATTTATTTATAAAAAGAATTAATTTAAGTAGAAAACAAATACTTCTTTCATGTGTCAAGCCCACAATGCTAGAAAATTACTGTTGACAATGCTGTCAGTAAAACTCTTCCAGTACATTTCACAAAAAAGTCAGCATCCTTGGTGGTCAGATACTGATGGTACTGGAGAATTGATTTATAACTGTAAACCTTGTCAGTTTTTATAGCTGAAAGCTTCTTCACCAAGAAATCCCTGTGAAGCTGCCCTTCTTTGGATAAAAACTTTGCAAATGAGGCCAGGGTTTGTTGTACAGTCTTCTCCACCCTAAAGGTCCCTTAATTTCTGTGACTTTTGGTTTACCTGAAGAATTAAAGCTTGATATATTAGGACGCCATTTACACCTTAAAGTTGAGTAAAATTCTGTGTGTTGGTAAAATTTGACATGTTTTATCTGTGGCCTACCATCAGAGTACTAATCTAAATGTTTTTAGAATTTTTTAATTGCCACACAAGAATTCAGGAAAGACACCCTATCTTTAAATCAGAAAATAGCTTCATTCCTGCTATCTTATCAAACAGCAGCACGTAGTCCTACAAAAAGTATCCCTACTGAACTACTAATAGAAAGGTATTTACATACCAGACAGGAAGCCATACGACCTGTTTTGGGTAATCGCAGGAAACGAGAGAATCAAATTGTGGTGGAGGAGGGATTGCAGAACTGATCTGAAAAGGAAAGAAATTTGGCTACAAAGGCTCCTCTTAAATGTACGAGGAGCACGGATAGTGAACCTTGATGAATATGGGTGGAAAAGATGTAGTGACCACTGAGAAAGTGATTATTTTGCTGGTACATGAAAGATCATGAGAAATTTATTAATACTAATTTTATTTTCCAGTTTGTCATTCCTCCATTGCTTGTGTTAAACAAAAAAATTAACTGTTTAAATAGTTTTAACTGTACAGACAAAACCCATCTATTAGTGAACTAAAGGGAGCACACATGCACTGTATATATTTATATGCAATTACACTGATTTACCCAGAGCAATGGGAAAAAGTCAGCAGATTTGACTTAAAAAAATAAAGAAAAAAGAAACTTCTGAAAATTCTTTTAACTTCTATAAATTCTTCTTTAAATTCTTTTATGCTTCTAACAATCCAGGAATGTTGGCATATAGTATATAATTATATATGAATTTATAATTTTACAATTACTCTTTGAAAGGTGTAGTTGATTCTTACTTTGAGAAAGAAGTAACAGCATTAATAGCTAAAAGCACGTCTCTGATCCCCAGCCCTTAGTATCTTGAGGAAAAAATGACATTGCTCTGCCCCATAAAGAGCTTTGCCTCTCTTACCTCCTTTTACTTCTGTGTTTTTGCCACTTCACTGCTCAGGTATTCATTCTCTCATCCTCCATATCATGCTTTGGTTTTGATATGGTTGATTCCAACCTCCTTTTGCCCTGTGAGTGCCACCTGTTATTTCCTATTTTTACCTTTTCCCAGAAGCCTCTTACTTCTTTCTCCTACGCTGCCCCCAGGCTTGGAAGATGTCTCAAGGGTTCGTTTCCCTAACCTCCATCTCTAAAATGTCTAAGAGAATGGTCTCCTTAGCCTTCATAGTTAAAACACCTTTGCCTTGGTGTCTGCAAGACAATCTGCCATTGTTGGGATGACTGCTTTGTGGATAACTGTCCATCACTTACAAGAACTGTCTTGTTCTTTCAAGCCTGTCTATATCCATCTGACTATTAGGGCATGTGGGGTTCACTCCTGTTCATTCTCTTGCATTCGTTCAGCTCCTGTGACAAGCCTCTGAGCAAAGCTGGGTGGCACTACCTCAGTGTCTATGTGCAGCAGGAGTATGTAGTCTTCACGTGTTAGAAAGCCCACTCCTCCTCTGAAAGTTTAGATATAGAAAAGACAGACTGTTTTATCCTTGCCTTACAGAAAATCCACTTGGGTTTAGGAGCCAGCTCAGAGAGCCTTGTTCACTCGCTGAGTTCAGCATGGCTGTAATGTGCTTAGTTACAGTCCTGATCTTGAAAAATTGATTCCACTTTCAGAAATATTACCAATTCTAGGGGCATTCACCACTGTAAATATAAGGGCTATTGCAAAAGCCTGGAAACCTCAGTGATCTTAAATTTCCTTTCCAACCTAAATATTTCTATGATTCTATGAAATTGTGAAAACCATGGGAAGCTTTATAAATGTGCCCATCAAGTGTTTCAGTTCACTGCAAGAGGAGGAGCACAAACCTCAGGAAGCTGCAGGCTCATTTCACCCAGACTGCTCTAGTCTAGGAATGTCTCAGAAGAAGACATTTTCTTACAAATTTTTGTATACTTGTTACAAATCTGTTGGAAGCAATATTAAACAGAATATTTTTTATCATCTCAGCCTTTTGTGGCTTGTTTTTAAGTACAACAGACATTCCATAATGCTCTTCCTCCTTCCCCTGAGTTGACTGTGGCCAGCATTGAAGATACATTCAAGACTTTGCACCTGAGAGAGACTCTGATCCAGGTAACCATCGAGGCACCCTGTGCCTTAAGACCCCTTCATCCAGGACCACAGAATGGAAGAGTGACAGCCCTGTGTGTCCCTGGAAAACAAGCCTTTGCAGGGCTCTACCTGGCCCTCAGGGCCAGCACTTTTGGGTTGTAGCTGAGTTAGAGCCTGGCTTGAGCTGCCAAGAGGAATGTGCACCTTTCCTGTGCACTGCTGAGTCCATGCAGGTATTTCTTCCCACATTGCTAGATAAAGGATGTTGGCTGACATATATGTCCTGCAAACTGTTTAAAAAAAAAAAAAATCTATCCATTTTTTTTACTCAAAATATAGGAAGCATAGAGGAGTAGAACAAGAATGAGGAGGAAAGGGTGAAATTTGTCCCTTCAACTTTAAATGGTCTTTTAAAAGACCGTTTTTAGTGTGCATGATAGGCTTGTAGTAAATATTAGGAATTTTTATTTCCCTGCTTTTTTTTACTGTGTTACTGTCCATTGCAAGATCAGGTGTGTGAACATCCCATGACTATAACACCCCATTTCAGTGTGATTATTTCTATGGGAAAGAGAATGTGTTGGGCCCAAATGTTAGTAATAGAACCCAAGTTCTCATTGAACTGTGTGCTGCTGTGAGCACTCAGAAATTTATTCTTATCTTGCTTTTTATGGCAAATATTCTGATAAATATATGCATGTGCAGTGACAATAACAACAAAAAGCGATTAACTAGAACCAGTTGGATTCAAAGCCACTCTTCTCCACTCTATACCCCAGTTAAACATAACCCTAAGCATAATTGCTACTAAAGATAAGATAGAAGAAAAATACATGAAGTGTCTATCATATTTACATACTTAGTGAACCCTTAGTATTAGTGAATACTAATAAACAGTTAAGAGGGCAGTATAAGGACATGGATAGACAAGACTAGAAGTGATTTGTGAAGTGAAAAAAACAAAAAGTGGGCAAAAATTAAAATCTTGTTTTGTTTTGCTTTGTTGGTGTTTTTATTTGTTTGTGTCTGGGTTTTGATTTTTTGGTTTTCTCTGGCTTTGTTTTGTTGTGTTTTTTTTTTTTAATTTAAGACCCTAGTTTTTAAACGGTTCTGTTAATCTTCATCTGGACGCTAGATGGGGATCTTGAGTCAGTCATGCCAGAGACTCCTTTATTCTGCTTTTTCTTCATTTTAATCTGTTTTATCACGGACAGAGTACATGCAATCCAAGTTTACTCTTCAGGCATTTATATTTATACTAAGACTTTTTTGGGGGAAGGGTAATCTACAGTAAATAAATATTTACTTTTAAAAAGGCAAGTTTAATTAAGGTTACATTGCTTCTTTCAAAACAGAAGGGAATGCATTTGGAACTGTAGAGCACATGCTCTTCTTCGTCCTAATTATTTGTTTAATTCCAATGGCACATTACAATTGTTTTCTCACTTTTCAGTGTGGGATGTGGTTTACAGTGACAATTGTCTTACCGCTGTGTAGCACAGATTATGACAAGGGGAGAGGCGGCGGAGTCGCTCACTTGCGGCAGTACTAATGACCCAAGCATTGTTATTTCCATAAATGGGATCTTTGTGTGCTAACTAAACCTGAGCAATACAGCTGTGAAAGCTGCTTTCCTTCAATCTTCCCCAAATCTCCGTATGACTTGTATACATGATAATAAATTAATCTCTCTTGTTACCATGTTGTTGTTTGTTTAGTAAGTACCTCTTTCATGTGATGTCAAGCTCAGTCTTAAAATGTGAATCATATTTTGAGCCATTGTCTCAAACAGTTCCTTTCTCGAAGGGTTCTTTCTTCTTCCTTTAGTAAACCAGGCTTTGCAAATTGCATTGTAAAGAAGCACCAACCTCATGCCTTCATACACTGCTTCATACACTTTCATACATGCCTTCATACACTCCACAGGACTGGGCTTAACTAAAGTGAGTTTGGCTGTCTCAGCTCATTTTTTAGGGGCACACTAGCCCACACCATGGAACATGCAGTTTGGGATTATTGCCAGTTTCTTCCCAGAAAATACTCAGAAAGGAATTAGTGAAAGGACTGAATGACTTCTTGCGGCATCTGTGGAGTCAGGGTATATCCGAGGTGAAATGGAATCATTCCTCAGGCAGCAGAAAGGAGGGAAAATAAAACAACCAACCCTGCAGTGGCCTGTTGTTCTTAGTGCCTCATGCCATTATTGTTGGAACACTCTGAACTGTAACATGCCGGTGGAGGAATAATTCATGCTGCAGAGAAACAAGCTGAACACCGAATCAGTTCTTTTAAAAGGATCAATTTTTAGAATGTATTATAAATAAACAATTGTTTGTTGATATGGAGAATGATTTTATTTGATGACACACAGTGCTGCTTCTGCAGAGCTGATTGCTCTGCCAGAGCAAAAGGAAAAAATAATATATTAAAGACATAAGATGCATGAAAAATGTCATTAAATAAGTCTTTACTAACCTTGAAATGGGGATGGTTTGCATAATTGATTAATCATAAGGGGACATTTTTGGTCACAGAAATTATCATTAGTAGAGCTCCAAAGTTAAATAATCTTTATACTAATAAAAAATGCCATTTTCCC
This sequence comes from Tichodroma muraria, assembly GCA_013390105.1. Lineage (NCBI taxonomy): Eukaryota > Metazoa > Chordata > Aves > Passeriformes > Sittidae > Tichodroma > Tichodroma muraria. Next base: position 3,953 of record WAAG01063692.1, on the reverse strand, counting down.
TTCAGATCTTTCCAAGATCTCTTCTTTCTTTTAGTCTTTCTTGCTTTTAAAAGCCTTAATAATGAAACGATATTTAACTCCAAGTGTGGGTGATGAAGCCCTTGTGAGCCATTTTCTCCCCCTGGCACTCAGTGAGAGCAGCAGCGCCCAAGTAGCGCATGTGGGCCCAATCCTGCAAGCTCAGCTGTGGTGCTTTGCCTCCCTGCACCAGCAGTTTGGATCTGGGCTTTTCCTTCCGAACTCGGGTCAAGGAGAGCTGTCTGAATTTTCTTCCTATAGAAGAAAAACATAATCATGCCCAGCAGCATCTTTGTGCACCCTTTTCCATTCCAGTATTAAAAAACAACTCTCCTGTTTGTTCTGAAAAATTTCATCTCCTTGTGAAACCGTGGGCTTGACAAACATGCACACGCTTTCTTTGTGAGAAAGCTTGTGGTCCTTTATGATGGATGTCACTACATCTAGTTCAGAGATATAATAATGAATATTTTTTTATTGCCAAGAATTTAATTAGAGGAAATGGCTTCTGATACACAATTCTTGGAAGGATTTTCTTTGGCCTGCTTTTTTTATAAGGCTATTTTACATTGAATAAAACAGGGATTGCATGAAGCAGGAGTGGGTTAAACAAGGCTTGCCATACCTGATTTCAATAAGAAAAAAAATGGTGTATGGGTTCAAGCCTGGTCCCACACCACAAATTGGCAATCTTCTCTACTTCTCATTTATTGTTAATCCTTCAGGAGGTACAAATGGTTGGACATCACATCTACAACAAAAAGAGGAATGGAGATGTTTGGCATCATACAGAAGACTTTCCTGTTTGTTATTTTGCTATGGATAGTTTAATTTGGTTTATTTAACCAGAAGATGATCCTTAAATTGAGACATACAGTACCTTGTCATCATCAATGTCCTTCTCAGGAGATCTCTAACCAAGAGATGCAATACTACAGACAGGAAAATATGTTTAAAACCTCATTTATTACATCATTTTTTTAATGTGAAAATAAGGTAATACTTATATATCTCAAAAAGGTATTGTAATGGCTTCCAAATATGAATATAAAATCAGTGTAAAAGTAATTTCAGTCTGTAAAACTTTTTGATTTGTATTTATTTGTATGCAGAACATAACATATATGTTAACACAAGCCACTATTCACTCTAGCTTGTATATGTACAGAGATAATTACACTGAATTGAATACTGATACATGTGGACAATATATTGTGTGAATATTTAAATGATGCAACAGACTTAAGAGACAATTTCAATGCATTTAAACATTAATTGTTGTACAAAATCAAGATTTCTTTACTAAGTTAGAGTGGTTCTATTTATAACTGTATTACAATGTGAGGAACTGTTTTCTGAATCTCTTCTTATAGCTAGCCAAATTCAAAAAGGAGTCTGAGGATTTTGAAGCAAACCAGTTTTACAGTTTCTTAACAGTTGTTTTTAGCAGAGTAGAACCAGAGCAATGCAGGCATTTAAAAGGCTTACAGGATTTCATGAGGCCAATTTATATATCCTTTTGCCAGTGAAGAACACAAATGTTGATTGATGAATACTATAGCAAGTATTTAAAAAACCCTCTTACCTCTCTCCTCCAAATTTGTTTCTGTTCTATCAGTATTTTATCGCAAATTGAGTTGTATATATTCTTTAACGTCTCAAGATTTATTTCAATATCTCATATGTATATAAAACAAGTGCTTTAAAATTCTTTTTTAAAAGATATCTTTCGTAAGCAAGGATTGGCAACTTAGTAAAAAAAAAAAGTGTGATTTTTTTATCAAGATTTAACTTGATAATAGAACAATAATGGTTGTATTGAACCATCTTTTCTTTCTGCTTCTGTTTTGATACTCTGGTTTTTTGCATCCACCTGCATTGGTTTTTCGGCATTATCAAATATTTGTATGAAGAGAAACACATTACAATGCTGCAATATGCTCAACCAGTGTGACAATTTTTTGTGTGTGTGTGTTTTGCATCTGAAGTTTTGTAATGATTTAGTCCCTAGACCAGCAGCTGAGACTTACTAGCATGGTATGACTGTATGAGAGGTGCAGAGATCCATTTCTCCTGAATCCACCTGCTAGCATACTTTAATAGCAATCCTAACTCAAATAATCTTCCCCAAGGAAGTTGTTTAATAGAGATATCCTTTCTTCCACTTTACATTTTCCTTGTATGCTCCAGTGCAAGAAAGCTTCCCATCTTTTGTATTTAGGCATGTTTTGAAAAGCATATTTTAACTTTGACAGGATCAAACATTTTTCTAAGGCTAGTGTGAATATTCCAAGGAAATGAATTATTTGATATTTACATTATGAACACATGATAGAACACATCCTAACATACTAACATCCTAACTGTCCTGATATTTATAAAAATCAAATATTTAAAAACACAGTATTCATTTTTGTCCGGTCCTGGAAGAAACCAGAGTTTAGCTGATGTAAGGGGGGAATATTTTCTCTTAAAATATGGTTATGATGATCTTAGCCATGTAGGTACTAAAAATACATTGGATAATAATGGCTTTCTGTCACAAAACCCAGCTTGCTTTTAGAGTAGTGATCTAGATAAGATGGGATCTGTATTCTATTCTCACTCCCTAAAATACCTAGTCATGTATGGCATTTTATTACTTTTCATATGCCAGTGTGTTATAATATGCTGCTAGATCATATAGCCCAGGATACTGCATGCTGATGCGTTATTCCTGTATTAATTATGCCTTATATTTACTATGCGTTTATGAAAGAGATGTTTAGCCTATTGATCTTGCTGCAAACTCTAAGAAAAGTAAAAATAAAATAAAATTAACTTTTCCTGAGACAGTACAATTAAATCCTAAAGAGAATGAAATTTGTCTCCTTGACTCCTGGAACTCCGTATAGTGAGACAGGACTGACTCCCATCAACTTTATCATGCATATTCACCCAGTGTGCGTTAAATGTACATTGACTCAGCTGCTATTTCAGGAGCACGAGTAAATTGTACAGTGAAGGAATAGGATAACTCTACCTGGAAAGACAGGTGTTGTCCACAACCTACTAGGTTAACCTTGTTCACAAAAAGCCCACGTTATTTCTGGAACAGTTCTGTTCAGTACAGATACTTTTCATGGAAAAATCTGTTTCTAGTATTGTGCACATGCCACTATCCCCTCTCTTGTTGTAGTTGAATGCTGACATAAATCTTTTTCTAATAAAATGAACTATTCAAATTTTTCTTTACTGAATGATGTCTGAAACAGATGTATTTTAATCTGCTGGGCATAGAAAATGAAATTTACATGTCAGTGAGGTCTTTCTGGTTAATAAATGTTTTAAAAGAGAGCAGGAAGCTAAATGTATGTAAAACTGCACTGCTTTGCATATGGTGCTTGTAGCAGAAAATACAGTATTCTAATACTAAATTGTATCTTATTTATGAGACAAAAAGTATACATATTTTGTGATAACAAATATCTTTCATGTAGGGGTATCATATAAAATGCTGGAAAGAACTCTGATTTCACCAGCAATACTTCCCTTATGCGAGTCACAATAATTCTTTCTTTTCATGTAGGAACAACATCTGCATGAAGCATTTTGTTTGTTATCTCTGTATGTGTGCAAT